>BMAV01003647.1:97083-125519 GCA_019973955.1 Trichonephila inaurata madagascariensis | reverse complement strand
AGGATTAAATAATGCCATTCAATTTTGTGCTATTAAGATAATGTGTTTTGACAACACATAAGCAGGAAAACTTCACGGCAGTACATTATTAATTATGCATCCCTTTTAATTATGTTTATTTTTGAATAATTCATTTTCAATATTATTAGTGCCTAGTATCGTGAATGCTAAATTTTCCGAAAATGTTCACTTTAGCATATTCAGTTATTGAATTACCATCTCAATATTTATTATTGAAATTTCATCGAAAAATTGGGTGCTAATAATTCACGTATTAACTAAATTTATTATTTACGGTGTTTCAAAATTTTACTTCCGTCTTTTAAATGGACTGAGGATTATGGTAGCAACTAATACCGGAAACACATTTTTCACAGTTTAAAATAACCTACCTTATTCAATTTAAAAATAATACAGGCTTTATTGATCTTTAAAGAAATATATTATAATTTTACCAGTATCTATTTGCCAATATTCAAAATCATAAATACATATTTTGAATTAGATAACTTATTAATTCTGTGATGAAATGAACCAGAAAAAACACAAATTGCCATACGCGACTTACTAGTTTTAAGGTGAAAAAATTCTATCAAAAATTATGAAATGTTTGATTTTCTGTAGAAAATGAGAATAAAAAAACACAATAAACATGTTTGTCATCATAATTCATGTTTCATTTAACGTATAAATTATGAATTAGTACTATTTATCTTTTTAAGAATAGTTTGGAATACATTATACAATTCAAACATTTAGTCTCCTAACTTGAAATGATTAGATTTTTTATTGAAATATTAAGCAACGTATATGCTATGACTTAAGTTCGATGTTAAATTCCGATGCTCCATACCTATTTTCTTAAATATATTATGATATGCATAGCAAAAACATAAATTTCGTAATACTTTTGTTTTCTCCTTGACTTCCGAACATAGAAAATAGTTGTATGCGTTAAAATAATGCAGCATTCAATTCCGAACACTTAGAACCTAACGATAATATTATTTTATTTTAAAATGTTTGTATGTTAAATTCACAAATGTGTCTTGTGGGAATAATCTTCGTCTAATTATGTATATATTTTTCATAATAATTGTTGTCTTAAATTCAAGAGAAAACGCAGGTTAATTCGTAAATATAAATCCTAGATGTTTAGACCACGAACCCATTTCCTTCAAATTATTTATTTTTGTTTCCATAAATCCTTTTTAATTAAACCATTCATCTTTTTTAGCACGCATTTATTCTACCATTCCATGCAATTGTGTCTGAAGTGAGCAATCAAAATAAAATGTAGCCAATGAAACCGTTATTCGAAAATGTATTGAGTACAAATCTTTTTAATCACCATGTTAGCAGAATAAATTATTGTAACTTTGAATCTGTGTTTGTTTTTAATTGTTAAATGTCACTTTCTAATTGCAATATTTTACTAATATCATCTACAACAGCATTAATTTTCATGCAACGATGAACAGGGATAGATAAATCAGCAGATTTTATATTCATACCTAGCTGTTCGTTCTTTGGTGCGATTGAACAAGAGAAATGAATCTCTAATGATTTACTACTTTTATACTAGAATACGAAGAAAGTTGTAAAAGAAACATAGCATTCGCCTTTTTTATTATGAAAATGAAAACTATTATGTTTTATTAAATAACCATCATTGTTGATAATTCAAGCGAACATTTTTCATCATTATAAGATGGATAATCATGTTTTGAGAATGGAATTATATTGGTAATCGTTAAAATGTGTTTTGCAAATAGCTTCTAGGAATTACAATCAAAAGAATCATAATCACGATAGGGAACTAAAGAGGACAATTAACGAATGATTATTAAAAGAAAGTAATGAGAATAACATTATTAAGACAAAAAAAAAAAAGATTGAAAAGAAAGAAAGGAAGGATATAAAGATCATATTTACGTTCAATTTTTTTTAAATAAATATCTTTACGTATCTTATTGGCTATAGATAAATACAGGTAATCATTATAGATATTTTTCAATGAGACAAGAGGAAGGTATTTGAAATAAACTTGAATCTCTGCCCATTTAATCTACATTAAATGAATGCATTAGTTCAATTTGAATTATACCCATAAAGGCAGTCATTATCGACGAATTTCATTATCTCTCACTGTCTAGTGACGATGACACCTAAAATGTTGCCATTCTTATAAAAATTTCACCGGAAAAGAGGAAAGAAATTCTAACCCCTTTTTAATATGTAGTACCCTAATTATTCCACTCGGTAGTTCCTTACGCATATTTTTTGGTGGAGTATTACCCAGTGATGTGTAATTTTTTTAGAAGGGGACAGAAAATACATACTTCAACGGAGCAAGAGAGTAATTTATTTAAAAATGGAATAAATGTTAAAAAGTATTCTATATTTTGAAAATTATTTTAATGGATGCAGCATTTACGATGGCAGGAAATAAAATTTAATTTAGCCTCAAATTACGGTTAACTGTGTTTTAAACCATGACTTGATTAGAAACAGTAATGATCTTTCTAAGACCTTAATCAACAGACTACCATGGGGTTTGTTTTAAATTTATTTATCTAATGACAAACAAAACTCAAATACGTATGTATCACATGTACATAATCACACCTATACAAGGTGGGACACATACACACACAAAAAAAAACTTACAAGGTGAGGGCACGACTAAGGAAATTCATTTGGGGACGAGACTTTGTGTAACAGTAATACTGCTATAGGGTATTCAAACCCCAATGTAATTCTGTCGAATGGTCAGTCAATTCCGAGAAAACAGCGTTTGAAATTCATACTAAGCTTATATACAAGTTATTTTATTCCTGATACAAAGTCGTCGTAGCGTGATGGTCAGCGTATCGGAGTAGTATCCAATGGACCGGGGATCTATTCCCGCGAGCGCCAACTTCGTTTTTATTGTTTTTTTCTCTCCAATTTATTTTATTATTTATTTTCAAAATTAAATGATTTTATTTTTTAAAAAAGATTCATTGATTTTTAAATGATATTCTATATAATTATAGTAACTATTTTACTTTTTTAAAACACAAAACAACTAATAGTTATGATAATAATACTTATAGATAAAAAGTGAAAATAAATTTAATAATAATAAATAAAGTTAAATAAATATAATTAAAAAGTAAAAAAAATAAATTAGATTATAATAAATAAAGTTAAATAAATATAAGTAAAAAGTTAACTGTGTCTTGCATATTTTTTTTTATTATATACAAGAACCTGAGTGTGATAATTATCATAAAAACAATATCTTTATTCACAGACATCTTCAATATAAAATATTCAAACTATTTATATTATATGAGATCTATGTGAAATAATATCTATCGAAACACTACAAACTCTCTTAAAAATCCAGAAATAAACTAACAAAGTTGTATTGTAAATCAAAATCCGTTATCCTAATGATTTCTCCTTTTATTGAAGCATTCTTTGTTTCTAAAAGAATTTTTTTTTCTTAAAAGGATAACACCTGCTCTTTAAAAACAGCTGCCTTTCTCTTGAACAAAATCGTTTGTTAAAAACGGAAGTAAAATTTTATGGCCGTTTAGGTATACAGAATAATTTTAAAAATACAATTAATTAGATTTTAATGACAGAAGTAATTGTAGTTATACCATGTATTAGTTGTTTTTGTTTTTTAAAAAAGTGAAATAGTTACTATAATTATATATAATATCATTTAAATATCAATGAATCTTTTTTAAAAAATAAAATCATTTAATTCTGAAAATAAAAAATAAAATTAATTGGAGAGAAAAAAAAATAAAAACGAAGTTGGCGCTCGCGGGAATAGATCCCCGGTCCATTGGATACTACTCCGATACGCTGACCATCACGCTACGGCGGCGTTGTATCATAGAGAAAATAACTTGTATATAAGCTTAGTATGAATTTTAAACGCTGTTTTCTCGGAATTGACTGGCCATTCGAAGGAATTACATTGGGGTTTGAATACCCTATAGCAGTACTACTGTTTCATTTGGGGATGGGACTTTGTGTAAAAGTCTCATCCCCAAATGAATTTCCTTAGTCGTGCCCTCTCCTTGTTAGACTAAATGCGTGGCTTGAAAAAAGAGCAACAACTGTTTTGATGATGTCATCCCTCACCCATCCTCTTCCCATGTGACCAGTTTCGCTTTCAACTACGCCAGTTGGGAGTACTGCGTCATTGAGTGAACCTGTCCAACTGCATTCTGCTGGAAAATTGTCGAATCAGCATCAAATTTATTTGAAGAAATCAGCCACGAAATCATTTCAAATATTATCCGAGGCTTATGCAATGAAACTTTGTACCATGCTCATGAGTTTGAATGGCATAAGCGGTTTGCAGGGGAAAGAGACAGTGCTAAAGATGATAAACGTGGTGGGCACCTATGGCAAGGGATTACAGATCCAATCAGTGCTAAAATTCGTGATATGAGTGGGTTCCTAATTCAAAGAACTAGGACTTCCAAAAACATCATTACAGAACTGTTACCAAAAATGGCAGCACCGAATGCAGAAGTGTGTGAATGGTGAAGGGAACTACTTTGAAGGTGATACTGTCACAGAGAACTGATTCTGTATGTACAATATTCTATTGGACCAGTTTCGTTGTTTTTGTGTCACACGTCGTACACGTTTGTATCACAAATACATAAAGAAGTATAATCTCAAAATTAATGTTATTACATAAGCTCTTGTTCACATTATACGTTGCTGTGAAATACTGATCTGTAAAAATAGTTCATAAACAATACAACTGCAATATTAAAATTTTACAACGTAATTTAAGATATTATGGTTTGAAAAGTTATAATTCCAAACACAACACATTTTGTGTACATAAAAAAATGGTAAACAATGCTTTCTACTAACTATTCAACACATTTTTTTCACATGGAAAACATTTTATTTATTTGTTTGTCCAACGTCCGTGCTTGGCTTCTTGACCATTTGACGCCGAGCCTCCCAGTATCTAATGATGTGGTTGCCATCCATTCTGGCATGGCCGCAGAGTGGCAGGCCTCGTTAGCAACCAGGTCAAGCCAGTGGAAGTATACTGGCTTGCAGGCAACAGCCTCGGCTCTCTCCAGGTGCCTCCGGATTGGGCCAACATTGCAGAGTTTCCCATTGCTTTCTAAGGCTCTTGGCCTTTTGGGTTATGATAGTATATTTGTCAATGGATTTGGAAATAATGCTCTATGCCCTTCTGAGAGTCAAAAGCACTTCCAGTTGGGATGAATCGGTTCTCTGATTGTTCGTTTTGGTCTGATCTCTCATTACCAGAGATCCCAACATGAATTGTCACACACTGTAAGGCCACAGCCCAGCCATATGAGATTGGCTCCGCAATTTTAGTTCGGCAATGAATTGTGTTAAGGCAGTCAGTTGGTGTATTACTGCTTAAAGCTAAAATTGCAGCTTGGGAGTCTATGAAGAAGACGACCTTAGCAGAAGTTAGACCAGCAGATAGTAACTGCGTTGTAGCTTCACAAACCACCAAGATCTTGCCATCGTAGTTGGTGGTGTTTCTTCTCATGACCAATGAGCTTTCAAACAGCACACAGAACCATACCGCTCCGGCTCCATTTATTTCTGGCAGGTATGAGCCGTAAATGTAGATATGGAGCCACTCATTTGCTAGATATCTTTGTTCGATCGTTTTCAGAGCGCAGGATTTCAGCTCTTCCGGACTGGCCTTATTTGATGTCATGTTAGTTAGATTGAGCCACTTAGATGAAAGGGCAGTAGAGACAGTAGAGTAAAACTATATAGGAGTACGGCGAGTCATTAGTAGCAGAAGTTTCTGTTTCTTCATAAGAATTTACGCATGGTAAAGAAAAGAAATATGAGTCTTGAGTCTCAGTGTTGTACATCTGTACTCGTTCCAGTACCTGCAATCTACTCCTCGGGCTCTCTCTCAAAGAGAGAGTGAATTTTTCTCTTCGACTATCGAGAGGTTCGATGGCTGTCTAGAGTTGCATTGCTGAAAATGGAGTTTATTTTGCTCCACCAGTAATAATTCTGAGGGTGAGGTTCTGAACGATGCCCTACTTTTCAAGTATGGTTGTACTTACCAGGGTCACAACTTCACAACCATAATCCAACTCTGACCGGACATAGGTTTTATAAACTGTGGACAAAACATCCTGGTTATCTCCCCAATTGGTAGCAATTAGTCTCTTTAGGAGATTTAGACGTTTTAGGCCATTTTCTGATGTTTCTGCGATGCGAGTGCCCCAGTGGAACGTACTCTCTAGATTGATTTCAAGGTATTTGAACAAAGGCACCAGTTTAAGAGCAAGTCCTTTATATTTCAGGTGGAAAAACGTGCTGCTTGATAGTTACAGTGAAAAGTCGGAAAATTGTCTTCTCAACACTGACTTCCATTTTGTTGGTGTTGGCCCATTATGCAAGATTAAGTAGGGGGTGATTCTAGGCGTCTTCCAAGGTGCGAATGTTACTGCCAGAGGCCCACAGTACCATAGGAAGGAAGGAAAAGGCAAGAAACTCCGGCGACTTTATGAATGGCTGTCTCTAGGTAATCTGTCATGATGTTGAAGAGAAGACATTTAAGAACTCATCCCTAAAACAAGCCCTGACGCAGCTCTTTCCATGGAGAGGTGGAATTTAGAAACCTGCATCAGAGGTTGCGCTCTGAGAAGAAGCTTTATACCCAGTGCAAAATCTTTCCGATTATTCCCTGTTTCTTCAGCTTGTGGAGTATCACTTGACGCCACACCTTGTCATATGCAGCTTTGAAATACACCAACATTGCAAGGCTGGATTGCTTTCGGTGAAAGTCGTCTTTTATTGCCTGGGTGTGTTTCACAACTTGGTCTATAGTGCACCTATGCCTTCGAAACCCTGCTTGACAGTCGCTAATGGCACCTTTTGACTCCAAAAAATGACGAAGTCTGCATTCAACCATTTTCTCAGCAACTTTACAACAAACGCTTGTGAGTGAAATGGGCCTATATCTATCAAGACTTTATGCAGGTTTCATTTTATTCAGCAAAGAAATAACTTCTGCTTTTCTCCATTGGTGGGGTACTCGCTTTTTCCATCTTAAATTGATAAACTTAAGGAAAGTTCTCAAAGCCAGAGAGCCCAGTTTAATGATGAGTTCTGGGAGAACCCCATCAGGTCCGGCGGACTTTCCTTTCTTCATAGAAGGGGTCGCAAAACGCAGGTCGTCATAGGAAAAGTCTTTATTTAAGAGGAGAGAATCTTTTTCAGTTGAGCTAGAGACAGGACCTTTGTCTTAAATCAATTTTCGGTCTTTCGCAGTAATGTGAAGCCTGCTGATTTCTGCATAATTCTTACTGAAGGATTTCGAAACTTCTGTGGGGCTAGTCAGTAACTTGCCATTTACTGTTATTGGTTCCCAATGCTGAGATGGCTTTTCGTTCTTAAGGCGAGATACAAACCTTTGCGCTCTAGGTCCAACTTTTCTGAAGCCTAGGTTAGTAGCAAATGATCTACAGGTGGTTCTCTTGGAAAAAATGATGGCACGTTTCAGTTCAGTTTGGACTTTTCTAAGAAGAATGCGGTCTGCGATATTATGAGAATTTTCAGCTCGACATGTCTGCATTTTTTTCTGACTTCAGAAAGTCTTAGAACTCATTCCAGAAAGATAAGTGCTTCTTGAAGTTCCCTGGGTATGTTTTCTTTAGCTGTACGAAAAACTCCTTTAAGAAAGAGTTCAGCAGATTTGTCAGGGTTATAATTTATCAGATCTTCGATGACATATTCATCAGAGATTTAGGAATACATGTCCCATCGGGCCTTCTTGAATTTTCAGCGAGTGAAATTTTGCGGCTTTGGTTGTTAATTTTTGTTATGGACCTATAGGTACATAGAGAGAGGTCCGTTTCCAATCACGAGGTCTTTTAGAGAGAGTGTTGACCTGTATGACAGGTTCGCACTAGTTATTGCAAGATCAGAAGTACTAGAATGACCAACTTAAGACAAGAATGTAGGTCTTGAAGGGATTCGTAAGAGAAAAGAGTTGTCCAGTAGCCCTTCAACAGCTTTACCAATCTCCCTTGTGTTGGAGCGGGAGTTGAAATCTCCCTCAATGATGGTTTTGCGGTGACTGCTTATGCCGGCTATTCTCTTGAGGTCTGGCACGTTGTTTGGAAGGTTATAAAGGCCAAAAACGAAGTTGAGGCATCTATGGATATTGCTTCAAATTTGTTGTGGCTGTTCATTTCATAAATGACAGTGTCTTGGCTAGCAATGGAGTTGCTTTCGAAAACAATTATGTCAGAGACAATTGATCTAGATCTTTTGGTTAAAAATAAGGAAAAGTATGGTGCTTGATAAAATGTGTAGCGTCTGCTTCAACAATAAAGATAATGTCTGCGTCTAGTCTTAAGATATTGGTTTTTAATTCTGATAATTTAAAGTTGCTTAGTCCACCAGCGTTCCAAAACAAAATGCGGAGGTGTGTGTCTTCGTCCTGAAAAGGACGTATTCTTTTATGTTCAGAAGCCTTAGCCGCCATTCCTTACTTGTAGCGATCTTTTGGAGGCTCGCATAATGGCGATTACTGTTACACATTTAGCACCACTCAGGGAGCGCGTGTAGCTTGAAGAATGCCACGGACGCGTCTAACTTTACTCCTCGGAAAACATTTTATGTATTTATTTTATTTTTAAAAGTTTCATCTAAGAACAAATAATATATATGATTTTTATTAGAAGATAAAACGTCAAAAACCGTTAGAAGAACTAACGATTAGAAGTATGAAAAACTTTCCTATAAGAATTAAATTAATTCTTATTGATATAAGCAAAAATTCTCAATGAATACTATCTTTAAAATGTATAAAATTTTGTCATTTAATATTTATGTCTACTAACAATGGAAATATTTTCCTGTATGTAAGAAGAGTTTTTTTTTGTGAAAAAAATGTTGATGCGCGTAAAAATTCGTTGTATACGAATAATTATCATACCAATTTGTTTCAAAAATATTTTATAAATTTCAATTCCATTTGTTACCAATTGTTTGCTTGAATTTCCTGTACTCCAAAGTGCAATTTTTTTAAGATGATGTTTGAAAAGAAATTCTTATTAAAGTGATATTGAAACATCATTATTTTTAATTACTTTACATTCGGTACAGACAAAAATCAACTTTAATTTTTTTCAAACAGTTGCATTACGAAAATTAATATGATAATCGCCGAAAATATTGAGATAAGAAAGTTCTGAAGTTACTAGATCTTGCCGAGAATGTATTTTCCATAATATCTGATAATATATTCCCAGATCTCGTTGGTTTTCTTTTTCAAGGATTTTAATACTGTTTAGATAAAAGACTGATTTTTTTCTCCTTCACGTTTACTGTAGACATGAAACATTGTCTTTCCCTACTCTGATCAAGCCCATCCCGAAATAGCTTTATTTATTTTTAATAAATAATAGTGAACCTACTATCTCTAAGATACTTTGATAATTTAGTTTCTTTGATCAATTTAAGAAATTAAGTTATTTAAATATCGAAAATAAAATTTTGGCTTAAGATAGGGGAAACATAAAGCAAAGTAATTTTAAGCGTCGCTCTTTCCTCGACGTGTTTTTGATTCCGAATGTTTTTTCGTAATGACTTTCAGAAACGTTCCAAAACATTCGTAACAGCATAATAATTACCTGAAGCAGCAGTAAACATCATCTGAAGATCCTGTCTATCTCTTTAAAACAACAATAAATTCCAAAACAGTAAGTAAGAAAGGATATGAAATACACTGCTAGCCACACAAAATGCAACACCCTAAAGCAGGGATGGCAAACCATTGGGACGCGTGCCATTGATGGTAAGCGGCACAATATTTTGGGCACGGCACAGGTCAAAACGATCAACCGCAATTGATTCTTCAATCAAGGAATTTTCAGTGAGATTTTCTCAGTTCAAATAATTAACAAAAACTCTCAAGTTTATTATGTACCCTGATGTAACATCATTTGATAAACTGAACTTGCCCCAATTCGATAAGTTGGAAATTAAAGAATTTGAAATGCAACTTATTAACTTCTAATCTAGTTCAATATGGATTCAAAAATATATTGGAATAAGGAAAAAGTTAGAATTGTTTGAAACAGAGAGATTATATAACAAGCAATATAAATAAAAATTCCTGTAACGAAATTTTGAAAACATTAAATTCAATTCCAGATACGTTTAACTGTTTGAAGAAGTAGGCTCATGCTATTTTAGCCATATTTTTATTGACCTATGCCTACAAGTCCTTATTTTCAGAGATGAATAACATTAAAGACTCGCTTAGAAACTATTTGGCAGATAACTCCAATTCAGCATGCATTCTGCTAAAAGTAACATCTTGCCCATTCCTAATGAGTTACACATATAAATGAAACATTTCCTACTATTCAGTGCAAAATGTATTTTTCTGTAGTAAATAAAGAGTTCTGTGTTAGTATTTAGTTTCATTATTTTCCCAATAATAATAACTAGTCAAAATTATTTCATGGCACGTCCATACCTCATTAAGCATTTCTTTAGAAAAAATGGCCCGTTGATCCATAAAGGTTCGCCCTCCCTGCCCTAAAGGAAGCATGCAAAACATGTGAAATTTACATCATGCGTTAGCGGTGATGAAATATGAAAATTATTAGAATTATGGTGCAGCCGCACATCACGGGTGACCGTAGAACCACCCGTGAGTGATGTGAAAGGGGAAAAGAGATTGACGATTATAAGTACGGAAAATAATTATTAATGCAATATTTTTTTTGTTGTTTTTTGCGTAGGAAGTTTACCAATGCCTTGTGGGAGACATCGAGCGTTTTTTGGCCGTTTCTGAATTCGAACGAGGAAGAATAGTAGCCTATTGGGATTGTGGATTATCCATCAGAGAAATCGATCAACGTTTTGGACTAACCCAAGCAATTTTGATGCGAATCTGTCATCGCAGGTTGCAGGAGGAAACGACAGGGCTGATCGCACCCACCTCGTTACACCACTCTCCATGAAGACAGGCGGATTGTGTGCATGACCGTGATGGATCGCGTAGCCCCATCTAGAGCAAAAGCACAACATATTCAATCTGTGACGATGTCTGCTAGTATCATTCGACGCCGTTTGCAGCAGAATGGAATGTCTTCAAGTGGATCATTGCTTCGTTTTCCCTTGATTGGAAACCACAACTTTTTGCACCGCATAGGCATGGACATTGGAATGGAACGAAATTACGTTAACCCTCTAAGCGGTCTGCACTTAAAGTCTTGCCATTCTGGAGATGCTTCAAAAATGCACAGCACATATTTTTTTGCTTTCAGGTGGGGTTCTCAAAAGCGGTTGAGCCGTATTTTTAAGAATGCGGTTTGGCCGCTTTTGGGAATCTTGCTTTAAGGCAGAAAAAGCATCTCTGGAATGGCGGAATTTTACGTGCAGACCGCTTGGAGGGTTAACTGATGAATCCTACTTCTGTCTGCAATATCTCGATGGTCGCAAGCGAGTTTATAGACATCGTGGTCAGAGGCTGCTAAACGGTTGCTTTATGTATCACCACTCTGGTCCGGCAGCCGGATCATGGTTTGGGGTGGTACTGGATTTCACTGCCACACCCCTCTAGTATGCATTGCGGGTACACTGAAAAGCCAACACTACATATCTGAGGTGTTGGAGCCCGTGGTCCACC
The DNA here is from genome assembly GCA_019973955.1 of Trichonephila inaurata madagascariensis. Classification (NCBI taxonomy): domain Eukaryota; kingdom Metazoa; phylum Arthropoda; class Arachnida; order Araneae; family Nephilidae; genus Trichonephila; species Trichonephila inaurata. The sequence goes on along the minus strand of BMAV01003647.1, from coordinate 113,830 downwards.
TTTATACACAGCGTTTTCCATCAGCCATATTCCAACAGGATAATGCACTACCTCAAGTGACATGCAATGTTCAAGAGTTCTTAATCCATCAGATAGAATTGTTTTCTTGGTCTACTTGTTCTCCCGATCTATCACCATTCGAAAATGTGTGGTCCATGTTTGAAAACGACTGGCCCAAGATACACCAGATCAATTTTGGCAATATGAGGAAGCCGCATGGAGACTGCTGTACCCCGAGGATACTTCCAAAGCCTCTTGACCGAGGGGTGGGGCATTGGTTACAACTAACAATGGAAGCTAAATTAAATACTAATTTTGTTATCATTCACACGTCCCAAAAGTCTGTAATTTTAATCGTTTTATCTTTGTACAACATCAGATTGTAATCAGTACAACAACAGATTGTTATCTCCCAAATAAATTTTGCTGTAGTATTTCTGGTGTATATTTTGTATGGCGAGCAGTTTATTTTATGTAAATTGCAGTTATACATGTTAGATTATATTTTCAAATTGGTTTTATGTTACGGTTTTCCCCAAGAAGTTTTTATTTTGTATCTGACAGCTAGAACTATTCTTATTCAACTTTTTTTTGTCGTGTTTGAATAATATTAAATAATAGTGTTGTTAATTCCCCTTAAATTAATGGAGTAAACATTTTGTAATGTTCTTGTGTATGTCGAATGTAATAGTTCATATTAATTTTTGCATCCGTAGCGTAAAAACTTGGAAAACATTTTTTTTCTTCTGTGGATTGGTGAGTATAATGCGATCTTTTTGTTCTAGTCCCACTGAGGACACTGGAATTTATATCAGAGTAATAAATTTTTATGCAAGGCAAGAAGCGAACAATTATTCTTCCTTAACTTTTAAAAAGCATTCGATACATTAACTGGAAGTGAACAGATTTAATTAATTTTGCATCTCAAAAGTGAAAAATTAATAAAAAATATCCAAAAATTTTTAAACTCCTATCCGTACCTTTTGCTGGGCTATCAGCAGGACTGCTTCTGTTTTTTTTTAAATCCTACAATAAAAATAACTCTTTAGAGAGAGTAACAGCCATGTGTCGAACAATTACTTTAATTAAAAAACGAAAAGATTAATCTTTGTTGTTCACGGCTGTTATTTTTTTAAAATAAGATAAAATAATTTAATTAAATGTTTGTAACGGTGAAAGGAAATATGTATTATTTGATGCTCACAGAAACAAAACCAAAAAAAAAAAAAAATATTGAATTAATGTATACTTTATTTATTGTATTTAATTCTAACAAATAAAAGTGAAATTTAGAAATTTCTTTGTCTTACGAAATTAAACTAATTTCTTTAATGCCAAATTTAATCATTTAATTTATATCATATTTAAGCAAAGTCACTTTTTAATAAATACTTTTAATATTGAGAAAAGTGAAAAATTAATTAAAAGTAAATTAAATTGATTCAAAACCTTAGTATTATTTGTTCTCTGTTAAATAAATGTATTTTGTTTTCCTTCATCAAATTAATTGTTCTATAATAGTTTGTTTTTTTAAATCCTTGAATAATATAATTTTTCGCTCTCTTTTATTTCATATTTTTATCTACCTGACTAAAATTTTTAAAATGGCATTTTATGTACAACATTAAGTAGGATAGTGAGACGGGCGAATAAATTATGCATAAATAATTTTTATTGGAGAAGTGTGTACTTAAAAACTTAATTAAAAGTTATCTTTCTGCAGATGCATTAGTATTATGAAATAATTTTCCATATATACTAATTGGATTTGTGCTGTTTATCCTACTATCTTTTCTCTAATTTGTTAAAAAACGTACCTAAAATAATGATTTTTGTCAGAAATAAGATTATTTTACATATTTTACAAGATAAATTTACGGATTTGAGTTTTTATATTTTACGTATACGTTTAGCAATTAATTCTAGTAAAATAATTTCCTCAGACATTCTTGAAAGGTCAAAGAAAGCATTCTATTCAAACCAGTCGTTGGGGTTTAAATGATTATAAGTATTTATAGTGCTAAAGAAATTACTAAAAATGTTGACATATTTAAAAAATTGCTGATTTATATAATAACAAATGTCTTCCTTTTTGTGTGCATGAAGTAGCTTAATAGACATAAAGACATTTATTTTTTTTTCTAATCCACAGTTGTCGAAAGGTAATTAATTATTTTTTTAATTTTATTACCTTTATTTTATAATAATTAATTCTATAATAATTTTTTGAATGTTATTTTTTCTAAAAGGACATTTTTTGAGGATTTCTATGCTTTTCAGCTACAGAAAAAGAAAAAAAAACTTAATTTTTAGTAAAAAAATTTTTAAAAAAACCCACCCATTTGTGTGTGGTGGTGGGAGATATATATATAATGTATAAAACAATAAAATATAAAGAATTTTTATAAATAAATACTTTGTTTTTAAATATTCACTATTTGGAATCTAAAATGCTGCAGTCAGGCAAATTTAAAATCATGCTTTTATTCAACGACTGCCGAAGATGTCTTATAATTTACTTTTTAGGCCAATTTATTAGGTTTATAAGAAACCACTTTTTTTTTTTTTTACTTTTCTCAGACTACAAAAGTTGCATCTGTTTTGGAAAAAGCAGAATGCCATTTCCAGCATAGAATTACGAACTAAAAGAGTCTTTCAAAAAAGGTGGGGGGGGAGGGGATGGAATTTGAAACGATGACAGGGATTGCCAAAAAATTTATCAAGATAACTAACTCAGTTTTTGCATGTATTTTTTATAGAGTAACATAATTATTTTATATATTATTTTTTCAAATTACTATACAAAATATACAATAGCTTATAAAACTAAATATAAGTTTACGTGTAAGTGTTTTGAGAAAATTCTTATACTGACCAAAAATCAATTGTTCGGTTTTTGATAAAATTTTAAAGATCTCTTAACTATTATTTTGTTTTAAAAATAAAGAGTAATACAGCTTAAATATGTTCAGAAACTGAAAATTCATGAATAAACTTTTGGTTCAAAAGGAGTCATGTTTAAGATTATTTAAAAAAAAATATTCAGCACTTTTCTTTTCTACTTTAATGTTAATATTTTTTTTTCTCCACAATTTTCTTTCTTTTTTTTCTTCGAATTATTTTCTAATTGAATCTGAAAACTACTAAAGCTCCTCAGATATTTTTTTTATAAAAAATGCTTTTCACAGTAGCTGTAAAAAAGAAATAGTTTTGTAGGTGTACTTTACCTTAATCTAAAATTACGAATAAATACACACATTCTTATATATATACACTCACTTTTTTCCAAAAGTTAAGCCCGGAGAGGAAAATGCTAATTTCCGGAAGCCAATCAGAATTGAAGACGATGAAATTCGCTGCAGAAGTAGATGGAAATATGCAAATATGTTAGGTAACAGCCAATCGTGCCTTCATGTCAAGAAATATGCAAAAAGGGCAGTCTTATAAGAAGCCAGCTTTATGAAGGGTTACAGAAGTTGATGCTAAGTGCTGATAGAAGGTGCTTAAAACTTTCGAACAATTTGTTTTCGAGACATACGTGTCTCTATGACTTCCAGAAAACGAAAACGAATGGAAGATTCTGAGTGCTGGCGTGCTGTGGGGTGCATTGAAGCAGGACAGTCGATCACAGATGTTGCTCTTTTCTTCGGCGCTCATCATTCTGTAATTTCACGTTTATGGAAACAATTCCAAACTACACAGACACAGTCCGAAGGCCCCAAGGGTTACCCAAGGGTTACAACCCCTGCGGAAGATTGATATATTGCTACTGTAGCCAAGCGGAATTGCAAAGCGAGCTCCACACGTGTGACATCTATGGTCACAACGTCCATTGTTAAGGCTATATCTGCAGCTACTGTACGCAGAAGATTACATATGAAAGGACTATATGCCCGGGTACCTCGAGTTTGTGTTCCTCTATCCATCTAATCAAGAGGGGCACGATTAAAGTGGTGCCGGGAACATGACAATTGGACTGTATCTGACTGGGACAATGTCATGTTTACTGATGAGTCAAGATTTGCTCTGGAGCCAGATGACAAGCGTATAAGGATATGACGTAAACAAGGAACACGCAATTAGCCCCAAAAAATCACCGAACATCCCGCATTCCGAGGCGGAAGCATTATGGTGCGGGCCGGGATTTCATTAGGATACCGCACCGACCTGCATATATTTAAACGGGGTTCTGTGACGGCTGTCCGGTATCGAGATGAAGTCCTAGAACCCATTGTGAGATTGTACGCTTCAGCAGTTGGCCCTACTTTTGCTTTAATGGACGATAACGCATATCCTCATAGAGCTGACATCGTCGATGACTACCTGGAGAGTGAAAGGATTGCGCGTATGGCGTGGCCAGCATATTCGCCCGACCTTATTCCCATTGAAAATCTTTGGGATGCTTTCGGCCGTGCTGTATCTTCACGTTTTCCACCTCCAGCCACTCTTACTGAGCTGAAAACTGCTCTACAAGAAGAATGGCAATTGCTTAATTCTGCGGTGGTTGGCCACCTAATTGAAAGCATGGTCAGAAGGTGTAAACTTTGCATACAGATAAGGGGGGATCACATATCCTATTAATGTTCTTTTTTTCATTTTATTTTGTTTATTTTCACTTTATACATAATTCTGTTTAAGTCTCCAGTATGACATTATCTGATAACATACAAAAATTTAACATTGTTTTCATTTCTGTATATAATTACTGATTTTGTTTCATGTATAAATATATATGCTACTTTACTGCCAAATTTTTTGTCAATCAAAGCAGTATTTGTTAATTTTTTTGCATTTTACATCTTCGTGCTTAACTGTTGGAAGTGAGTGTATATAAAGAGAGAGATACCGCAATACGTTTCTCTTTTCAGTTTATGATTGCATGAAAAGCATTAATTGTCCAAAGAATTTACATGTCTTGAAACTTTTTCCAATTGTCTCTCATTCTTTTTAAAAAACTATTTTGGTAATTCTTTCACTGGCATTTCTTCCACAGCAGGAATTCAGTCTGAAGTAAAAAGGAATGATATTTCTCTTAGAAATATGAAATATATTCCTGAATGATTACCATCTCGACTTTTCAGCTAGAATTTTGTATTTCATTCTACCAAGTAAAATGCACAAATAATTATCTTTCTTTGTGCTGCTGTATTTTTCTTTCTTCAATACACACACACATACACGATGAAAATAACTCTCTAAAAGCTAGAAATCAAAGAGATATGTTGGTAAACATTTTTGTATAATGAAGATTGGGGTTACAGAGAGGAGGACTCTATGATATAGAGATTAGGATGATACTTCGAAGTAATTCGAATCTTGATTAACCTAGCAATGAGAATATTGCGTCTATTTGACTCAACTACATGTATTAACTAAGAGCTCTATTAACTAAACGAGACATAAGTACGCTATTAACCCGTCATTCTAAACCTTTGAATTGAGCCATGTTGCATTTCTGATGAATTAATTTGAATCGATCGCAGATAACTGGTACATTATTTCTTCTCAATGTGTTTAACGGTGTAACCCTTTAATTAAGCGTTTCTCAAACTGTGGGGAACACCCTCTAGGGGTACGTAAAGGGCACGAGCACTCCTCCTACGTAAAGAGCACGAACATATCGAAAAGTCAAACATAAAAGATTTAAAATAGTTATTAAAATTTTCTGAAAGTAGCTAAGCAAATTACATTCTGACATAATAAAAAATAAAATATATATTTATACTGATATAGTTATAAATGTATCAGTACTGCATAATGTATTTCATAATTAATTTATCAATACTGAATTAAAAACAAGTTTAATAATTACTAGCAACTCATATGGACTTGTTATATACAGAATTTAATACTCATCTTTGTAATATGTACGGTTTATAACTATAGCCGAATTGTAGCTTTAGTACCAAAGTACATTATTATTGAATTCAATGCTTTGTTATTGTATGACGGGGGGGCGATGAAAATTTCTACTGAAAAACGGGTCGCAAATGTTGAAAGTTTGAGAAACACTGCCTTAACTGTTTTGCCCGTACACCTTGCGGGCAAACCGGTTCGCTTAAAATGAAGCTTAAGGGATATTTCGCTTATAATGAAGATTGAGCTACTTAAGATTGTTGACCAAAAACAGAAGACAAAAACTGAAATATTTATAGAGTTTGGTATTTCTAAATATTGTATTAATTTCATTAATTTCTTGTAAATATTTTTTTCTCATTCATTTTTATTAAATGTATGCATATATACATCTCTTTGGTATTAAAATTTACTCTAATAAACTTAATTTTTTTGAATATAAGGTTGTGTTTTTTTTGCAATATCTTTTAATACGAAAAAATATTTCAGTCTCCTGATTTTCGTGTTAAGCGATTCTCACTGTACTTTTGACTTGCACAATATCTCCTGAACATTTCAATGCAGCCGTCACATTAGTGACTATCCTTAATGTAGAATTGTCCAATTGTAACAAAATCCTGAATTCCTGTGGGTTTTTTTATTACTTTGAAAGAATACATCATATAGCAACACGTTCTAATTATCGTAAAAATATTAACATTCCCATCAATAAAAATATAAATCATTACAGTAATTTTTTTTTTCATTCACAGAATTTTTTTTTTTTTTTTTTTTTTTGTTTATTTAAGAAATTTTGCCCTTATATATAATTTGTGATGTACTTTTTTGAAGTTTTTGCTTATAAGTTCAGTTACAGAAACAAATGTGTGTATACCAAAACCCTTTGGCCTATTGAATAATGTATGAATGTACTATCACTTTGTTTCATGTAAAAATATACGTGGATGTTTGAAAGGTTTATAGTTTATTAATTGCGTAATAATTCTTTGAAATCCTTCAGTATATAATAATGAATATTTATATTTATACGTATTTAAACTGATTTAACTCATCATATGTTTCTTCGTTGGAACAAACTTCATAAAATAATGGATTGTTAAGCCTTCTTTAAAAAATTCTTCACTATATAATAAATGAATTATAATGTACTAGAATCATTATTTTATTCTTTCAACTTGTTTCAGTTGATTTAACTCATGTGTTTCGTCATCAGAAAAAACTTCATAATGTAATAAGGGATTACTTAGTCATAAAAAATATAATTTCTCTCATTGTTGATGTTTCATCGATATTGCAAAATTATGCTTGTTTTTATTTCTTTATTTAATTATTCTTATTATTGTTTCTTATTATTCAAAATTATTATTTCTTATTATTCAAAATTATTATTTCTTAAGTTAATTAAAATGTGTGTTATATTTCCAAACCCTATTTGCTTTGAAAACTAACACAAGTATTTCCTATTTTAGACTTTCTTATATAGTATAAATACAGATATTAAAATTTAAAATCAGATTTTGTATCTTTATCCCTGAAAATTTTTTGAAAATTATTAACAATAAGTAAGTTTAATTTTGTGAACTGTGTATTCGAACCCGCTCTTTCAACAAGTTTTTTTGTATTACATTTACTTATTTTTTCGTTAAATTTTAGAATTTCTCATTTCTTTAAATTATGTGCAAGTAAATAGTATGAAAAAAGTCACAATCAAACTTCTTAACAGCGAAATATATATTCCAAAGATAAAATATTTTAGAAATTTATACAAAAATCTAAATGGATAATCCGATGTGATTTATTGAAATTCAGAGCCCTTAGCAGAGTTTATTCTATTTAAATTAAAAATGACGTATTAGAATAATAATATGAAAAAATATTTTATCATTAGCGAATTAGATTTATATGAAGAATTCCAAGTTTTAGAAATACATGAGGAATAAGCTGTGGAACTTTATAGATACATAAAGAAAAATTAAATGTCGTATTTCCGGAGATTGAATGAAACAAAATCCTACACTACACAAAAATGAATCTTATTCTATGACGAAAAAGCAAAGTGCATTCAAAGACAAATGAGTTGGATGTGTTTATGAATTGAAGTGTGTACTGGGAGAGAAAGACAACTCTATACGCAATTTTCTCAATCAAGCACTGCAGAAAAATACCTTCGTATCAGAAAAAGAATGAATAGTAAGAATCATTGAAATATACAAATAAACAAGCGTAACGTAATGCGTTCAAACCTTGGGAAAATTTATAACTTTGCCCTGTTACAAAAAATTTGTCAATTATGTTGTTTCTAGCCTTTCTTTGTTATACTTCCCATAGCTTGCTGATATGAAAGATATAGCTGCTGTTTTGGAGTAAATTCTGCTTTTGATAAGAGCAAGGCACAAATTGAATATATTTCCTCCTTCTTAAACCTTAAGTGAGATTTAAGAATTCATTCCACTTAACTAATTTAGCACTTAAGATGCCTAAATTTTTAGTTAGACTTAAATTTTTCCCTTTGTAATTATCGCAATGTCTTAACCATTGTTATTGATTCTAAGGGATATTTTCTTGCTGATTTTAAATTTGTTTGTACATTTTGTGTGAAATAAATAGTTTTATTTTAGAAGGAAAAAAAACGAATAGAACAAATTTATTGCAGTGTAATGTGTGACTGTTTTTTCAAGGAATGAAATATTCCAACATTTCTCAAACTGTGGGGCGCGCACCCTAGGAGGGCCCGAGTGGCACCCTACGTGTGGGGGGGGGGCGAACCTGCTGAAAAGTCGAAAACCAAAGATTATTTCAAAAAAATGTTAATTTTCTGAAAGAAAACAAAACATATTATGATGTAATAAAAAATGACATATTTAAACTGATATAATACACTTATAAATATATCAGTACTGCACAATGTGTTTGATAATTAATTTAACAAGACTAAATTAGAAACAAGTTTGATAATTACTGGTGCCCTCATGGATTTATCATGTATTTCATATAAAAAATTTAACACTTATCTTGATAAGTTGTAAAATTTATAATTAATCCCTTGCGATTAAAAGTTACATTATTCGCTCCTCAAAACCACTGTTATAGATGTAGGCGTGCATATGTGGTGTAGTGAAAGGGAGGAAGAAAAAAATAAATAAACAAATTCTCTGAAATATACATAAGTAAATCCTTCGTAAAAATTCTCAAGGGCATTGCATTGCATCCAAAAGCCTTCGGAATAATATTACGGATAGCATTGCTCAGAAGAGATCGCAATTTGGAAAGACGTATATATACGTTCGGGGCAATTAACGTATTGGCTGAGTAAGACATTCATACGCCGGGAGTACTTAAAAGGTTAGTCGTATTCTAACTTTAGCGTTAAAGTATATTATTATTCAATTCAAACATTGCTATTGTATGGGGGGGGGGCACGAGGAAAATTATTATTGAATATTGGGTCTCAAATATTGAAAAATTGAGTACTGTAGTAAGTTCATTATTAAATCGTAATTTAAAAAATCAAATATCAAAAAATGAACTTTGCAACATATTTTAATTAAGTATTAGCGATTGTACATAATATGCACAATTAAAGTCACAAATCTTAAAAATAAGATAGTAAGTAATTTTTTTAGCACATGCACTATAATATTAGAAGAAGATATACTCCACGTAATATTTTTATAAAGAAAGAAAAGGGATATTCAGCCATTTATTTAATTTAATAATGTCGAATTAATTCACTAGTAGAATATTCATTGTGACAGTACATTGAGATTCCCATCACAAATATTGCATCAAACCATTTTAATGTATAAAACAATGGGTTGGTACGAAAAAGGTTTGATATAAGCAAAATTTGAAGATCTTTTTTCTTCATGAACTTTACAAATAAACCAAAAGAAAAAAAATTGTGATTGGAGAATTAACTTTCAATCAGTAACTTTTGCTTTTAAATACTTATCTGAAACTTTTATTCATTTTATCTTTTATACTGTATTTACATCAATTTTAATATTTTTCATTTCTTATAATTTCTATTTCAATTTAATTCATGTTTTAGTTTGCTTTATCGTAATTTAATTGGTTTTTCTGAAATTTTTAGACTTAAGATTTTCAGAGCACAACCCGATTTTAATGCTAACATTTAAACGAAAAAAAATTCCAATAGTTTAAAAATGGATCAATGGACCAAAATTTTTTCAAAGTTATAATGAATATTCTTTTTCCCTCCAATTGTTAAATGTAAAAAAAAAATCGTTTTAATACCATAAGTATTCTATTCTATATATATAATAGTTCTGAATTTGTTCTTCTGAATCTTGTGAATGACGAAATGTTCAAAGCGAACATATTTTAAAAGATGGAAGAGCAATAATATACAAAGGTTAAATAAAAAGTTATACAAAAAGTTTAAAAATAAGATATAATTTATTTTTAGTAAATATCGCCTTTTTAAAGTACATATTTTGAAGTAATTATGCGCCGAATAATACACAAATAAATGAATAGGTTCGTATTATATAAATACTTATATTAAATGTGAAATGACTATAATAGAAATGATTCTCCTTAAATTATAACATAAACGATAGACAACATGCATGCACTTACACAGAAGCATGTTCTCAGGACTTAATTTATCATAATATACATTCAAATATTCAGTATGATAAAATCGCCACTTCTGGTTTGATTCTCAAGAAATTATCTATGATTCATTTTAAATCTGTACTTATATCTCCATGAGTTATTTATACATTTGAAGTTTTATAGTATGCATGTCTGAGATGATATTTCTGATTTAAAATTTAAAAAGTAATGGATTTATAAAAGGCATACATTTGTATTTAGTCATAAAGTAGCAGTACATAAATATACAATTTGTTTTTCAAATAAAATTCATTTTTTTCACTTTGAGTTTTTATCCAATAAATCTTTTTTTTCACTTTGCAAGTAATATTTTTTTCCTGAAAAACATCCAAATATTCTTATCACTGCAAACTACTTTTAAAAAATATTAAAGTAATTAAAAATCCTTTCTTTATTTTTTATACAAAAATAAATAAATATAAAATCCCTGATGACCCGCAAGCAGAATTTTAATTGCAAAGGGAATTTTGAAGGAATTGCTTTTTTGGTGCTCTTATTATATACTAAACGCCATCAAAAATTATTTATTTTTTAACATGAAATATTTATGATTGTTTATGCTGGATGCTTTATAATTGATGGTGATTATTTATAACTGGGGATAGCTGAAAAATAGTTAGACTTGAAAAGTTTTAAACTGCTTTATCATAAACACTACATAAAATATTTTTTTTCTAAATCTCAAAGGGCAGTTATTAAAAGGCTTAAAATATCAAGAACTTTAGAAGAATAATATACTCATAAAATTTATTTTAGTATCTGAAAATACTCAAAGGAATTATATCCTTAGTTATATATTTTGGTGAAGGACTGGTGAGTTTTTTATTTAAACATATAAATATTAGCAGAATAAATTTTGAATTTTTTTATTAATTCAGTGTTATTTTAGAGAGGATAATGAGATGGTTTAAGAAAATCTAACAATCATTTTGGAATAGTGTACTAAAATGAATAACTTTAATTATTCAATTTGAATTCGATTAATATTTCAATACATTTCTCCTACTAAATATTAATATATTGGTTTTTCCTGGGAATATTAAGTAATAGCATTTAGCAACTGTTGTAAAATAAATAAATGTAAAACTAGGAAAGGAAAATAATTATTTATTAAATATGCTTAGTACTTGAGCTTACATTAAATTCTCTGTCCAAATAATTTACTTTAATTTTAATTTGAACATAAATGTATTAAAAAACGTGAGTAATTTTTTTAAAGAAAAATGAAAAGAAATTTTTTCGTATCAAATATGATTTTCATGATCAAAACAATTTCTTCTGATCAAATATATATTGCATAAATCAAAAACACAGATGAACAAATTGGCATAATTTTCTATCTTTTCTCATTTTAAACTAACTCGTATCATCTTAAATCACTTTAAATAGCTTAAAGAGTAACTAAGCTGTGAGAATTGAAATGTAAATAGTTTAATAAATTAATTTAATAATAGTTTAGTTGTTTAATAAATTACCAATAAATTCAGTTAATTAAATTCTGTAAAGTAATTTTTATGTATCAATGCTAAGCGGTTTTCATATATTATTTTGTTCTTAAAAATGATTTAAATTTCAAATTAATCAAAAATAAGCAAAAACTCGATTTCCTAAAAATAAATATTCGTTTTTCATTCAATTAAATACAAACATTTTGATTGATTAAAATGCAAAGGATATAACATTGTTATTCTGAAAATATAATGACCAATTAAGAAGAAAAATTTCATTCCAACTGGATTCTGTCTCTGTAAACTATCCTCATTTAAACTGTATAAAAAATTTCTCACGCAAACTAATTGTAAAATAATCTAAATCCTCCATGTACTCTATAATACACAAGTATTTATTAGATACATGACACTTTCCATTTTTGCATAGTTTGCATTACTATATCTAATTTAAAATGACCTTAGAACTCTTTATACTTTGTTAACACCATATTGTTTTTTCAACGTTACTCAAGCAAAGTATAGTAATATAAATAATTTAATACACAATTACGCTCGGTTTGTTGAATTTTCCTCCCCATTTAAAATGCTCGCATAACGAGAAAGACATGTTTAGAATGGACAATTTAACTTTTCAGAAGTTAACATTTACTGATTTGCCAATGAATTAGGCATACCTATTCATTTCGTAATTGTATGACTTTTTTTACTTTTCTTTGGAAATAGGTTTTTGTCATTTCGATTATAAACTCACAGAATATAATTTCCAAAAAAGAAAGCTGGTCTCTTTGCATAAAAGCAATGAATCCACAAGAAAGCAATGAAAACCGAACTACAGTAGATCACCTTTCACTAAATAGGAATTTTTTTAACCCCGGTCACCATCATTTCTTTAACCACGGTCACCATTATTTCTTTAACCGAGGTCACCATCATTCATCTTTTTCTTACTCTCTCCAGCGCGCTCAAAGCTGTTCTGTCTTGCCAGCACATCAAAACGTTTCTTCTCTAAGTGCACAAAATACTGCCCTTATCCATTTAAATGATGCTTCCTTTAACGAAATGAATACTGAGTTTTGGGTTTATTCCACAATATCGCCGCTACTTTCAGAAAATTTACTGGTGAAGATTTTTATTTCCTGAATAGTTTCTTTCGCGATATTGAAGAAAGTTTTGATTTATTCCCAGACCAACTTCTTCTAAAAAACTAATTTTCACGAAACGTCAAATATCTGGGACTCTACAAGTCTACTCATGTATATACAAGTCATTTAAAAAAGCCTCAATTGATGAATTTCCGGATATAGCTACTTCAATAGAAATTCACCGCGATTTAGAAAAAGAAAAATGCATAAAACCGAGACTATAATACGACATTTTAATTCCATTCATGAATTATTTAACAAATGTGATTCAAATATTGACGAGATATCGATTGCACAATACGTCCACATGGAATTAATGAGCCTCGTTCAGATAAAATAAATCTCTATGGCGCAAACTCACGTTCTAAGTTTAAGCAGAGATTACGTACCTATGAAATTGTCATTAAAGCAAGAAAATACACAATTCAAATTCACCACATTTTTGTCTTTCATATCACAGCCGAAGGCGTGATGCTAAACCTTCCCCCCCGCCAAAAAAAAGAAAAACACCCAACAAAATGTAGAGTTTCTGACGCAGCTAAGAAACCTCAACTTTGTTTTAATTGTAATGATTTAGGTCAGCTGTCAAAATCTTACTCTTATAATTCCCGTGTCTCCAAATGCCTTTCATGTAATATTTATGATCACAAATCATTTGAATGTCGTCCATCTAATCTAAATGACACCACCTTCTAGTGTAAATGCTATTCATGAATTTCCTTCTCCTATTAATATGTGTAAATGTGGGACAATATCTGGCCTTAAACTTAGCGAAATGGTAGACACAGATAGCAATTTAACACTACTAAGAACTTACTTACATAAATATACGACTTCTTTAAATATAGATGTACCACCACTGAAACAAACCAATACATTATTAACCGGTTTTGGTTTTCCACGAATTAATGTGATAGGCTTTTTTGTGTGATTCTGAAATTACTATAGATGATCAAATATCTCCTGTTACTATTTCTGTTGAATCAAATTCATGTACAATTTATGACCTCATAATCGGTTGTGAAGTAATTAAACAAGCACATCTACATATATCACCTACAGAAGTAAAATTTTCAACATATTTTAAGATCATCTGATAGTGTGAATGAAAACTTTATAATGGCAGTTTCTGACAATTCTCCCACATTTGATATCGGTTCAAATATTTCTGAACAAATTTGAGCTGTAGTCAAACAACTCTTATTGACATACACGCCCAGGAAAAAAAACTGTAAACATTGAGCTTGATATCATACTTACACAGATGACGAGAAGATTCATAATAAATCCGGACATTTACTACACGCCAAATGAGGTATAGTTGACGTTCAAGTTGACGAATGGGTTAAAAATGGAATCGTTGAACCCTGCTCATCCCCTTATGCTATTCAGGTTGTGGTAGAAAAGGGAAAAAAAGGAAATGAAGAGTTTACATGGATTCTAGACGTTTAAATAGCAAAATTATTAAAGATAACTACCTTCTACTCATAATTGACGATATTTTAGATTGTGTCTCCAAAATGTTAAAATATTTACAACTCTGGATCGAAAAAATGCATTTTCCCATGTCGTAGTAGTTGTAAGGAGACGTAAATTTACTAGTTTTGTTACTCACAAATGTCAGTATTAGTTTAGATTAAGGTACGTGACTACCTTCGGAGCACTTTTTTTGAAATATATAAATTTTCAACGAAATAAATACTTTTTTAGTTGAAATGGGGCATAAGACTAAAAATTCAAGTACAATTTCCACAAAATTAAAAATAATTTTGGATATATTGGGAATTTTGAGTGAAATTTTAGTGAAAAATTGCAGTTACTGTAAGGCTTGTATTGAAAATTCTAATTAATATATTTGAGTAATATTTATACAGTACATAAATAACATCCTTATTTATAATTGGAACTATAAGATTTGTAATAGTTTTGAAAGTTTTTGAAATATGTGTCATTTTTTTATGCAAGAACTCAATTTTTTACAAGTAACTAATGCTATTTTCTCACAAAAAGGGCAGTAAAATACATAAATATATACACAGAGATTATATAATAGTCTAGACTGCAGATAAAACTAAATAATACTTTTTCTGAAAATTTCAATTCAATATCTTAAAAAAAAACCTTTAGTGAACTTTACCGTTAAGCAAGAAATTGAAAAACTTGTGTGTGTGGTTTCTCAGAAAATGCATTTAAAGATTTTAATTCAGTATAAAAATTGTTCTACTAACTGTACATTTTTTAAATTCACCATATTTATAGGTCAAGACCTCTTTAGCTTCATGTTTAACTAATTTGGACTTTTTTGTAACCTTTTGATGTTTTCTGGAGAGTTTTATAGACTATAGCAATTGTCATTTTTAGTGAAATTTTGATGAAAAATGGCAGTTACACAAAATTCTAATAAATGTATTCAAATAATTTTTATACAGTACCTGTATTACATCTTTATATATGTTAGAAAATAAAAGAATTGTAATACTTTTAAAAGTTTTTTAAATATGCCAAATTGTATACAAAAACACGATTTTCTAAAAAATTAATGATTTTTTTTTTCATAAAAAAGCAATAAGCTACATAAATATATACACAGATTAGATTTTGATTCATAACACAGATAGAACTAAATAAAACAGGTTTTGAAAATTTCAATTCTATATCTTAAAAATATTTTGTATAGGGATCTACTTCCGGTTTTGTAAACTCCATTTCCGCTTTACTAATTATATTATAACTTTGCTTCTAGATGTCGTAGAAAAAAAAATAGTGTTTTTGGAATCTTAAATGTATGGGCTATAAAACAAAATCATAAAAGGAATTTCGAAAATATTCACCAAAACAGCGAATTTTGGGTAGTCACATACCTTAATGTTTTTTGAACTTAGTATTTGTCCTTCAACCTTTTTGCGCTACATAAATGCAATTTTTCGACATCTGATTTTTAAAAGTATTGTTCTCTCATATATGGATGATGTTGTTATTTACGTTGCTAATGTGTGTCTGAAGCCCTTGAATATTTAAAAAATTTCCTGAGGCAGCTTGTGATTACGGATTTAAAATGTATTTTTCAAAATGTCAATTTTTACTTAATAACATTTAGTTTCTTGCCATATTATAGAAAACGGTAAATTGTTTCCATCCCCGTCGAAAACTAAAACTATTCCTAATTTTCCAGATCTTAAAAATATTAAAGACATACGATGACTTTTTGGTCTTACTGACTATTTTAGAAAGATTTTACCCTCATATTCGTCCACAGTTAAACCTTTGAGTGACCTCCTTCGTAAGGATTCTTCTTTCCAATTTCATGCTGAACAATAGGCAGCTTTTTAAAAATCAAAATATTTTCCCAACAACCCGTTTTAAGTATTTTTAATCAAATTTCTCCCAGTGAGATGTACACTGAAGCATCAATTGATGGTTTGAGGGTAGTCCTACATCAAAAATTCATACACAACCAGTTTCACCCTGTGTTTTACACGTGAAAAAAGGTGATAAAGGTTTGAAGTAGAAGTCTTTAAAGTGGTCGAAGCACTTAAAAAGTTTCGTATCTGTGTGCTTGGGACAATATTCGAAATTATTAATGACTTTCACGCCCTCGACAAAACATTAAGTAAACCGGAACTCAACCCCCAAATTGCCAGATGGGCACTCTAACTT
>BMAV01003647.1:52122-74180 GCA_019973955.1 Trichonephila inaurata madagascariensis | reverse complement strand
AATCTATAAGCTTAAATGCACCAAATGAATTACACTCAATTGAAAATTTTAAAAGAAAGAAAAATGAAGAAAAATGGGTTTTTTTCTTTATGGAATTTTTTGTTATGCTTTTGTTATAAAAAATAGAAATATTTTGAATTTTGGAACAATCGTAGTTCATTTGGTGCATATATATGTGTTGAGTCTATCCTATAAATTTGAAGTCATTCGGTCAAAACGTTCTTGATATGATGGAGGAAAGTTTGAAAAACACAGTTATGAGAAAAACGCGTTTAAAGTTTCAAGTCCAATTAATCAATGGAAATTTTAACTTAGCGCTACGAACAGCTGCTCTTCTAACACCTGCTTTTTTATAACTACTTCAAATTTTAAAAAAAATCACTTTACAGTACATGCATTCTAGACATGTTAAAAAAACAATTTATGAAAAAAAAAATTTTTTTTTGATATTTTGAAACTATCACATGGGTGAACCCCTTTTAAAGTAAAAAAAAATCATTTTTTTAATTCAAATGAAATATTTTCAAACTTAAGACATCATTTCACTTTTAAGAAAAATGCAAAAGAACTCGAAAACTTTTATTCTTTCTTTAACTAAAATAATAAAAATTACGGAAAGTTAATCATTTAAAATTTAAGAAAATAAAGTTAATCTTAACTATATAACACGCAAAAAGAGAAATCTTCTCTTTGTCAGAAGATTGTTTTATATTTTTCTCATAATACTTTCATGCGTTAATTAGGCATCAATTTGTACTTTTAAAAACTAGAAGTCAAAGAAAAAAGAGCGCGTACTTCAAAGAAAGTTGAAGTATGCAAAATTTTTCTCTCTCTAATGATATCTCTGCAAGACATTTCATTTTACTTAATGATTCATAATAAAAATAATGTGATTTTAATTAGCCAGACCTCGTTTCGACACATGAAATATTCACACATTACGAAAATTCCTTCATTATTTTGCTGATGATAAAATTTCCTCTTTGTCAAATCAGCTCATTAAAATTCTTTGCGTAACGTATTTTAAAATATTCTTCATCGGAAAAAGTTAAATGAGAAATCAACGACAGCTCTCTTCATTTCATTTCTTTTTTAAAATCCATGAGGAATAAATGATTAATTTTAATTAATATAAAAGGAGTATGACAATGACAATACACAAGTTTTTTCCCCTTTTTTATAGAATTAAATATTCTAAGACACAACAATTAAAATGCACTGTGAATTGTTTAAATCTTAAAATATATTTTGAATAGAGATAAAGTCTGTTCCACTAGTACAGCTATGAAAAGGGGAAAAAAAGAAAAAAGAAAGAAATTCCTCAACTTTCTCAATTCTAATTTTAGCCTTATGGAATTCTTATTAAAGTTAATAATTCACAAAGAGTTTATGCATGATATTATTGTATATTAACTAAGATATTTATAACATTTTAAAAAACAGAATTTTATTCATATATTTTAATTTGAATCAAATATATCATTACATATAATCGTTTATAAGACACATGGTGATTTTATTTTATTTATAATTATTTTAAAAGAAAACTGATTTTTTTTATATATATATAATTGAAAAGTTCAGGTTCCTTAAAAACCAATGGAAATTATAAATTTTATGTAAGGTATTGTTTACAGCATTTGTCTTCTCTAATTATTACAAAAAAAGCATAAATAGAATTAAAACAATAATTTACTTTAACCAAAGGAACTGTATGAATCATAAAGAAGATATGGAATAACAGAATGAAAAAAAGGGTTTTAGAAAATATAAGGTAAGATTTGCAAATTCTAATTAAAAAAAAACCATGGGCTGAAGATAAACTACTGGAAAATACTAGGTGCAATTATTTGAAAAAAAAAACTTTTTAGTCCTGAAATATACAGGGGGATTCACTACCAGACCGAAAACCTTGCAAAGTGCGTAGGCGACTCAGAATCATATAGGAATGCAGGGTCATAAACGAAACGCCGCAGTTGCAAGCTTTAGTGTAAAGAAGCAGAAGAAATTAACACAAACCATAATATATTAATGGGACAGAAAATATTTTATTTAAAGGTACTACAGCAGGTGATCAAAATTAAGACCAAAAGTCGTCTTCCATGCCTGACAGTGACACTGCATGATGTGCCTTAAGTTCTAAAAGATTCCTGGCATGTCACGTATAGTCTCGGCATCTACAGATATTCAAGCGTTTCCTTCTACTGAAAGAACAGGCGCCTCGCACACTAAACTCTTTATGTGCACCTAAAAAAAGAAGTTTATGCACTTTCAAACACATGTTGTAGTACAACCTCTCAATAAAATGCTTTCTGTCTCTCACAAATCTTTACTAAAATTATAAAAGTGAAAGTTTGTATGGATGTTTGTTATTCTTTCACGGAAAAACAACTGAATGGATTTTAATTAAACTTTTTAATAATATAGTTTATACATTAGAATAACACATGGGCTATAATTTATAAAGATATTGTGTGAAGTGTCCAAAATATAACTATAATTGTCAAGAAAGAAGGAAAAAATTCTGCCATCTGCAAAAACGCCCATGACAGCATATATCTTTCTTTTTTGTGTGAAGCAAAACTTTCCCTGTTTGTTTTGTCTACGCCATGTCTCAGTGAGCTCTTGCTTTTAATTTATTCCTTAGATCAGTGTAATCACTATTTTTTTTTATTTCATAATAAAACTATATTTCGAAGGGAGAGATGGTGGCAAGATTTCAACATAAAATAAGTACAACAGAAATTAATATTAACGTATTACACTTCCAGAAATAAATTAGTTTTACTATTTTAAGCATTTATTACACAAAATTTGTAACATGTGTTACTTTTGCTGATCAAAGATCAGCTTAGGAAGGTGTTTTCAAAAATCGACCAACAAGAGAATTACGGGGAGTGATAAATAAAAATCCCTTTTATCAGCTATTAGATCTACAGACATAAAATTTAACAAATATGGTTTTTTTTAATGTTCAGCTGAGATATGCAAAAAGCTTTTCTGTTGTTGTTGTTTAATTTGCAATTAACTTTAAATTAATTCATTAAAAACTTCTTTATCCTTTTAATTTTTTAACTTACTCGTGCAAAGAACGGGATAATACCAGCTAGTGTATTGATATTTCTGCTCTTTTTCTCTGCTTCTTTGCACCATAACTCGCATCTACGGCATTTGCGACCCTGCATTCCTATGTGATTCTTAGTCGTCTATGTACCCCCTTCCTATTTATCGGTCTGGTAGCTATAATCGTCCTGTATATCGAGCAGTTAATGAATTCCATAATTAATTTTTAGAGTTCAGCTCTAAGAATTAACCGAAACATTCTAAGAGAAGTAGATTATTTAACTTTCAAAGATGAAAACTGATAAATGATTTCTGAGGATATAAAGGGAGAGTTTGTTATCAAAAGTGGCAACACGGAATTTATTTTAAAGCAAGCATAAATATTCATTTCAAAATTTAGTATTTAAGAATTTCCATTCTCAACAAATATTATCTGCCTCTGAATTGAATAATTCATTCAGTATTAAGGCAATGACTTAAAAGCAGATACTCAATTTCATGTGCTTTGTGGATGTTTATTACTTTCAATACAGAGAAGAAATTTCTAAATGTTCACACTAATGCTTTGGCTACAAAAGGGAAATACATGGGATCATCATTTGATTGTTAAAATGATCCAAGTGCCAGAAAATGTTTTTAAGCGGAATGATTGATGGGAAGTTTAAACGTAACATTTGAAAACATCAGTGTATCATTTGCCGTAGAAAAGGATATTACTTTGATTAGTAAAATAAATTTTTGTTTAACAGACTAATAATTTGCACTTTGAGAGTTATTTTATTACAGTTTCCGTGTTTCAATGGAAGGAGAATTGAGTGTAATAAGTATTTTTATTAGTTTATATCTTAATATCTATTAACTTTCACAATCATAAAGATAACTGTCAGGTAACTAACTGGCTGGGAACTCATTTGAAAATTCACAACTCATTTATTTCATTTTTACTCTTGAAAAAAAAAGTATTTTCATTTTGTATTTTGTTTTCGTACTTTCTATTTTCAATATATTGTTTTTTCAATTGAGTATATTTATAATAATTATTTTCTTAAATGCATTTAAATTCTTTACATTATTTTAGGTCTTTATAAGGAAGTATACTGCTCTTTTTGCTTATTATCAATTTTAATTTTGACATACAAACTAATTTAAGTACATTTAAAATTATTACGTTCTTCACATAAGTATATTACTTCTTGACACTGTAAAATTGTGAGGATTTATATTTGTGCTAATTAATCTAAGTGTTTGAAAGGGATTCAAAGAAAGATTTTTATCTTTTAATTTTATTTCAGCCCTAGTGATACAGGTGAATAAAGGAAAAGGTTAGAATATTTAAACTATGCTTAATCCAAAAATCTTAGCCCTAAACTTAAGTTGTTTTTTTAATTTTTTTAAAATTTTATTATTATTATTATTATTATTATTATTATTAATGATTAAATTATTTTATGTTTCTAATTTGTAATGCATAGTCTCCTTATTTTCTTGCTTATTGTTTGACCAAAAATTGGAACTATTGCAATAATTTAATAATACTTTTAAAAGGTATTTTTACAAATTTGTGATTTAAGATATGCGATTCTTATAATAAAAGTTATGGTAAAAGTTTTTCGCAGTTAATAATCAAAAACAAACGAGAAAAAATCTTCTGCCTCTATTTTGAAGCCCATTAGCATAATGGAGCAATTGAACATTATCATTTCCGAGAAATCCGATGCCCATTCATTGTACCATGTGTTCTACCGATAGCCCTGAGAGTTAATCCATTTAGTAGTAAGTGCATCACTGCTGACGTAGAAGTAATGCAGTTAAGCTTCCTTCTCTACCTGCAGAAACTTTCAACGTATTGTACAATTTCTGTCTGCTCCCATTTTGATAACCAGCATATTTGGGAATTTTTAATATGAACCCGGAATTTTAATAAAGTGTAGTCTTTAAGAATTTGCAATTTCCTAAGACATTTTTTTAAAAATATTTTCAAATAATTTTCATTTAATATAATGCATTATTGTTAATCTGATACATTTATCAAACATGTATAGCAAATGAAGTGGGGAGTGTTGCTAATGTTTTTAGATTATATTAGCATTTTCTTAACTCCTTAAGGTAATCATGATTTTTTTTCAAAAATTGACAATTTTTTTTATGATTTTACTTTATAGGCCATCTTATAAGCTTGATAAAAGTACCAAGCTTTTTATTTGTCATTAGCTAGAACAAAAGCTACAAGTGTTTTAATAAAAGAAGATGCCATAACTTTACACAAGATGTCAAACTTTAAAATGCGTTTTACTCGAAATGTGTTTCTTTCGAACAACTCAAACGGGGACAGCGATTGCTCAAAAAGAATTGAAAATAATTGGCTGAAATTTTTTGTGAATGTTTTGTATAACAATATAAGTGTTATGACCGTCAGATTTATCAATCACTGTTTTATTTCAAAGTTTACAGTCCTTTATGTGAGTATAATCACTGTTTTTTTAAACACTTTCATATAGTCACTAAGATAGAGTGCTCTAGTTTTTCTAAAAATTAAAATATCTATTATCCTGAAGGTCATTTCAAATTTAAATAACAAAGTAACACATTAAAATTAAAAAATTGAGAATTTGCTCAAAAAATTTTTGTACTGAGCGGCCCTGTTTATGTAATTTTTTGTACATTTTCAGCAGTTTTTTCCCCTTTTAAATAATAATATTTTTTTTCTGTTTTCAATTTTACGATTTTTTCCTTAAAATATACTAAATAAATTTAAAAATCACAAAAAAGTTTCCATATCTCCATTTTTTCAAAAAAAGGTTGTCGCAAGTAGTCGGATGCCTTAACTGCCGCCGGCGTATATATCCGTCTCGCTCAACAAGTGTTTAAGTGTCTCGGGCGTATATATACGCCTTTCCGAAATAAGATTATTTTCTTTGCTCTGCTACCGTTACAATTAATCCGAAGGTCTTGGAATGCAATAAAATGACTTTGACTGTGTTTGTGAAGGATTTACTTATTTCAAAGAAAAAAATTGCTAATTTGCGCCTTTTCTTTTCTCCCCAATACACCGCATGTACTAGGGATGGCGATTCTTTCCGAAAAAGATCAATTTTTAAATAGATTCGAATCATAACCTGAAGAATCGATTCACAAAAATTCGAGGTCTAAAAGATCAATTTCTAAAAAATTAATTTTTTTTCAAGTCTGCATTTACCATGTAAATATAAATCCATTTTATGAAAAACTAGAAAGATACCATAATGAACGATCTCTTATCAATAAAATGAGGGAATTTTTTAGTTCAGGGAATTCGACAATTAAAAGTATGTTTATTACCATATCAAAGTATCAGGTATAAAATAAGACATTTATTTTCCAAATATATTTTTTACATTAAAAAGTTTAGAAAATAGATAATACAGCTTATAGTTCCCAATGCTTAGTATCTAAGTTTTTTAAAAACAACAGTCTGTCAAGTCTACTGGGACCCAAGCGCATCCACTCATCACTTACGATGTTGCCATCAATCGAAAAAAAGGCGCGCTCACTAGGAACAGATAATTCCACAATATTCTTATACATCACGGCTATTGAGTGAACATGATAATAAATACAGTTGTTTTGTTCTTTCCAGTAAATTAACCCTTTAACCGCCAACACCGTAATATTACGGGTTTTAAAAATAGTACATTCAACTCATTGTAAATAATTTTATAGTTTTTACCAAAACAGAAAAAAATTGAATGTCGATTTTCTAGGATGAAATATCGATTCACAGAATCGATTCAGTGCTACATATTGATGTAAAAAAATCGATTTTTTACCCCGAGAAATTGATTCTCCGATTAATCGATATCAGATCGCCATACCTAGCATGCACGTTTCTATGTGAAAAATCCGGGCACTGAGGAGCGAATCGCGTAACTTTTAATTGGTATAGTTAAGGGGTTAAGACTATGTTTTCCCTTTTCCCCAAGTATAATGTAACATTCAATTTAACTTATCACACAGTAAATATTTGCAAAACTTGAGGTTGGGATGTACCTCAGTCTATCAGGTAATAACTGTAAGACATTAAAATATTAACAAGTGATTGTTAGGTACAAAAAGAAGGTATAAAATTACAGTGTCGGATGAAGGTGTTTTACAAATTTATTTAAAGAACTAAAAATTTGTCAAAAAGACAGTAGGGATTTTTTATTTAATAAATAAAGACCCTTGGTGAAGAAATGTTTGAATGTCTATATCTGTTCAAACTAAAAGTGTATTGTAAAATTCCTATAATTATATCTCAGTGTAATGTTAGGCAAATGTAAATGAACCGAAAGGCACATATCACATATCTTGTCTCATTTGCAATTGAGGCAGAGGACAGTTTAATGTGGGTACCCTGCACATATTTTGTTTTGCAAAGGTTTCAAGATTAACCCATTAAAAACAACACCAATTTTCAAAAACGCGAAAATAAAATATTTTTTTCTAGAGGTAAGAATCTTGCTAATTAAAAATAAAATTAATTTCAAATCAAAAACTAAATTACGAAAAATCAAATTAAAATTTTAATTTAACTAAAAAATAACCAGAATTTTTTTTTAAAAAAAAAAATTAGAACTTAATGTTGCGTTTTCGCAACGACAGTCCTAAACGGGTTAAAGATTCATGCTTTGGAACTCCTATTAATGGGACACAGTACGATTCAATTGACCAAAATTGGTTAAAAAATCAAATTTAATATTTTTAGCCTAAATTTCTCTTTATATACTTTCCTATAACCTCACCAAATTTGAAAGCTTTAAACTTAAAAAATGCAGAATTATGATAGCTTTTACCTTCTTTTTTATTTACAACCCTATGGCAAATCAAAATTTTAAACTGCTGTATCTCAGAAAGATAAAATAACTAGTTTGTCTTCATTTAAAATGCTAAGGCTTTTTTTCTATTGGGCCGAATGCTTTGAAATTTTTTTTACCTATTCCTAATAGTACATGTAACAAACGTTGGTATGCATTTTTGAATCAAAGCAATATTTATTTTTTAAAAAAAATTAAACTCAGAATTTATACATTTTTTAACGAATTTTCAATAAACAGTCATAAAAAGAAGTATTGTAAGAATACCAATCACGTTAATGCAAAACCCATACCAACTTTTATTACACATAGTTTGACATACTTGTGAATCAAATTTCATATATGTGCGTCAATTTTTGTAGGAGGAGTAGCATTTTAAAATCACTTCAAAAATTTCAAGTGTTTTCCTTAAAAAATTACATGGCTAGCTTTTTATGAAATTTTGAGCACAAAATATGTTTAACGTAGTATACATACATAGGAGGCAACCAAAAAAATATTAAAAATCCTTAAATTAAAAATTTTTCCTTAAATCGTACCATGTCCCCTTAAATTAGTCTGCTAAATAATGTTCGGTTGTCATTTTTATTTAAATTTGAAAGAAAAATTACTTAACGTTTCGTTAATAATAATAGGATCAAAAACAATATTCATGATATTTAATGATTCGATAAGACATAAAATGTAATTGTTCCGAATATTTTTTTCCTTAATTTTATATAAATCTTATTTTCAAATGGTAATGATTTTCACCTATTGTTAGTTTACTGAAGGTAATAAAAGTTTTAAGGTATCCGACTACGTTCGGAACCGTGATTTTGAAAAAGCGTATAGAAGAATAATATTTATGATATTTAGTGTCACTTAAATTAGAAAATGTACATACAATTGTTTTAAAAATATTATTAGAATAAAAAATTATTTAAGTACAATATTTTGGTAAAAAATGAACGTAGAATGACCCATTTTCAAAACACTTTTGTGAAAAATGCTTCTATTATAATAATACTTTGCCTGTATATTTTGCCTCAGACCCCTCTACAGAGGCTCACTAGAATTTTTGAAATATGTAACTTAGAAATGGGTTTATCTATATTTTACGACAACAGAAGGGAGATATTTTAAGAAAAAAACACCGATAATTATTTCAATGGGTTGTAACTCTGAAAATAATGTGAATTTTTCAAAAATCATATTTCAGACTCTCTAGAGAAGTCTTTACTTTATATAAGCAAAATATTATCATTTTAGAAGCATTTTTTATGAAAGGAGAACATTTTGAAAAAAAGGTTATTCTAAGTTAATTTTTGCCAAAATATTGTATTTTAAATTTTTTTTTGTAATCAAAATTTTATACATATATTCTAATCTAAGTGACACTAGATATCATGAAAACTATTCATTTATGCGCTTTTTTAAAATCACGGTTCCGAACGTAAACGGATACCTTAAAACAATTTTATACATGTATTCTACGTAATTCAAGGCTTGTTCTTTCTTCCGAAATATATTGTCATAGACATGATGCACTAAAAAGTTGTGTGTCTGCATGCTTGTGTTGAAAGATATAAAGAAATATGTTTGGTATTTTTTGTTATATAGTCATGGTTATTTCATTTTCCTTTTTATACACACACAAAAAAATAAAATAAGATATATATTTTTTTACATAATTGTCATTGCATGTTACATGGAAAAAATCTCATTAGGAACATTTTCTTGAGTTTCCGTTTACATCTACTAATTTAAGCTATATGATAACTTATGGGATCTCAGGGGTGTTAATTTTGTCTCGAGGGGTGAAAATTTAAACAATTTTCAAACAGGTATAATTCTTTTAAATTTAAATTAAATAATTCGAGTCGTTTACACATTATTTACAAGAGATTGTGGCTTCAAAGAAGTATAAAATGTTTAAAATATAATCATAATTTTAAAAATTTTAAGTAAATGAAAATTCTGTAATACATATTAATTTTTGCGTAGCGCTCGCTATTTTCTAAAATAGTAACCTCTGATGTATAAAACTTTATAGAATTATAAAATGTATCATACTCATTAAACACTATGTCATTTAAGAATAACATATATTTTATATTTCAAATATTTGAAAAAAAATTGAAATTTTTTTTTAAAAATTTGAAAATGTAATTTTTTAAAAAATTTTTTTAAAAAATATCATTTATTATTATATTTATATAAAATACTACAATATAATAAGGATACATTTAACTTTATAAATCAACTCATAGCTAGTAATTAAAGCTTCTATTTTAGAAAATAACAAGCCCAACGTAAAACTTAATTAATATTTCTTATGGAAATGTTTTTTATTTTCGTTAGCTTATAATTTTTAAAAAATATGATTGCATTTTAAACATTTTACACTTTTATGAAGCCCCATTCCTTTATAAATAATGTGTAAGAGAATCGAATCATTTAACTTAAATTGAAAAGAATTTTACCTGTTTGAAAATAGTTTATATTTTCAGGCCTCTAGAGAAATTAAACACCCCTGAGACCCCTAATTAGACTCAAAGATCAGTATTAGAGGTCACATTTTTATGGCATTAGAACAAAGGGCTAAAAGAATTGACGTATCTGTAATTGAACATAAAACTAAATATTTGTATTGCTTAAAGTTTGACTTACAACTTAGTCACATAGAAATTGGCAATCATAAATTTAAAAAAGGTAATAGGTTTACTTATTTGGGAAGAGATGAATAAGAAAAATGAGTTGGCCCCAGCAATTTATTAGAGAACCATTGCTACAAATAGATGTTTTTATGCTCTGAAGAGTTACTTAAAATCCAGTTTTTTCAAGTTAAGAACTCTAAACTCATTCTTAAAAAACGTATTATAAGATCTGTTCCAGTTTATGTATCAGAGACTCGGGCAATGTCTCTACATGATGAGGAAGCATTGGAAATTTTCGATTAAAAGATCTTACCTTGCATTCTTGGAAGAGTCCAACTGAATGGATCATGGAGAAGATCTAATTTAGAACTCTATCAAACTTACAAACAAACTGATACTGCAAAATTCATCAAATTACAGAGACTAAGGTATTCGAACACGTTCTGAGTACTTTTTGATAAAATAACATATTTAAACATTATAAAGGCTTTTATAAGACTCAATACGAATAAATACTAATATTTAAATAATTTAATTTAATTTAATAATTAATATATAAATTGCCTAAATTTCACAAAAATCGCAATTATAAGTGAAATTTTAGCAATATTTTTGTAAAACTTCAAAGTAATTAGAGAAAAAAGTAATAAACTTATAATAGTAAAAGTACTACCAAAACAATTTAGATGCATTTATCTAGAGAATGTAGTAAAATTTTAATGTTTTATTAAAATTTAAAAATTTTAGAGCTGATCGAGTAAATATTATAGGAAATGTGTCATTTTTATGTGACCGTTATTTAAATAACTGGCCATAAATCAAAACTTATTCATACAATAAGAAATATTTTAGTACATTCTCTAGGAAATAGCATAAATATAAAGTTCAATAAGTTTCATAGAAATACATTTGTAATATTTTGAGTAATCAGACTCGCCATGATAGATTTCGAACAATTTAAATGCCCACTTCTGGTAGTTCAAAGGCCCACTTCCAATTTTTCTAATTTATTAAAATTGATTGTAGCTTGGCCTCTAGGTAGCGTAGAAACAAAACAAAGTATCTTTGGTAAAGCCCAAAGATATATCTATTCAATAAAATAGAAAACCAAACTATCTGTCTTGACAGAATTTGGCCATTTTCAACGTGTTCGGATACCTTATGTGCAAGTTATCTGGCTAGAATGAGTAAAGATCGTTGTTGCAAGAAAATTTTCTTGAAAAAGCCCATGGGAAATAGACCTCAGGCAGACCCTCGATAAGATGGATTGATTGTGTACTGAAAAAACTCTTAATATTTCAAAGGTTAAAAACTGGAAAAACTTCGCCAAAAGTAGAAATGCCTGGAGAAGGCCAGAGCCCACCCTGGGCTGTTGAGCCATTGAAGAAAAAGAAGATAGCTTATTAAATAGCCTTGCTAATTAATCTTATATTAGCATGATACCACTTTTTATGGTATCTTGATTACCAATTTTAAAATGTATGCATGTGTATTTTTTGTACAATGTTATTTATGCAGGAGTGGGATTTTAAGTAATAAAGCAGACAAAAATACAAAAAGGACAACTTAATTTATAATTTTTCACGAATCATCCTTTATTGTTCCATTTAGCTACAAATATACAATAGTTTTCATTTCATTATATATTTATTCCATTACATGCATATGGTGTGTAATATTGAAATTACACTGGACATCAATAGCTGTCTCAAGGGCAAAAGATCAGACATTTACTGAAGACTCTACAACTACATTCAGAACATAAAATGGCTGAAAATGATTTACTATCATGTGATCAACAAAATAAAGTACTAATCATGTAATCTACATAGCAGTTGAAAAAAGAAATGTTACATGTATGTAAGAAAAATAGCATCTTAAAATATGGAAATATGAATGGTTTTTTAAAATGAAAATTTTATTTATTTATAGAAAATAAATTTTTCATTTATTTATAGCTCGAAGAAATTTTTTTTCAAATTTAATTACCAGAATGTTAAATACGTTTTATTTTTGATAAAGTTTTGTTGGATTTTAGTACCTTTTAATTCATTTTACATGAAATAATTTTAAAAAAATATGTTTCATGTAAATTTATGTAACAATTAAGCATACAAATCTAAAGTATTTGATGTATTAAATACTAGTGAGACAAAATCTACATTGCATTTAAATAAAATATATTAAGTATCTCCAATACGAAAAAAATGACATATTTCAGAAATTCAAATGCAGTGTTTATGTTTTTAAATTGATTAGTAAAATTTGAATGGTAAAAATATGTAAATAATTTTAAAATGCAAGTATTTTATAGTATATGAAATATTGATGACTAGTGTAATCTAGAATAAAATGTGTTGATTATTGTTTTGTAAATATTTAAGCATATGTTTGTTTCAATTTTTAAGATAACAACAAAAGTACATTAGTGTAACAAAAATTCTACCGTGAAGTGGGAATAATATTAATTTTTACGATATGATACGAAGAAAATATCCAATAGAAAACCAGTACCCTAAGAAAGTTATTTAATCATTTATTTTAAAAACCTAGTTAGTGGTTGAAAATATAAAATGGGTAATTTTTTAATGAAAAACTAAGAATTAATTTTGCCTATGGTAAAACAAAATTCTTTTGTAAAAGTTAATGATATTATTAATGGTAATTATCTAAGCCTAATTTTGAAAAAAAAAATGACAGGATTTATAAAAATTTATGAAACATGCTGTTTTGTTTAAAAAATGTAAAAGTATTTCCTGCATAACTATAATCATTAATATTTCTCATGAATTAAAGAATAATTTTATATATAGAATGGAATGTTTTGTTGAAACAATTTAACATAACGAGAGAGAAAATAAAGAATTTCATCTGTATTCAGAAAACAATATGTTTATGGAAAAAGAAAATACTGAAACAATTTCGAAATTTTTCCAAAAATGTTTATATTATTGAAATAAGCTACCTTGAATCAAACTGAAAAAAAAAAGATTTTGTAACTTTTGTTTCCTATTGTTCCTCCAGTCATGAAACAATTTTAATAATATATTTTACTAGATATGGAATGAGAAGAATTTTGTCTCCTATTTCTGTGGAAAAACTTATTCCTACTTTAAAGACTCTTGTTTTCTTCCTCGACATAAAATAACAAACATTTAAATTGCCAAGCATATTTTAAATTCTTTGGATCAGTCATTAATAGTTTCGGCATATTTATTTCAGTATTTTAAGATTATATACGTTTATGAATGTTATTCAGCATATAATATAAAGTAAACTGGTATAAAAAGTATTTTTACGATGATTCTATGTGAGTTATAAATTAAATATTCTAAATTCTATAACTTACTTTTCCAAAAAATACAGACATCGTTTTATGTTATTGATAACCATTTGTTGCAAGTTTTCTTTTGCAGAAACGTAAACCTGCTAATAATCAAAGCTAATAAATCTAAGTAATGGTCCCACACGTGGATTTGGCTGCGATAAATTTGCACAGTTGTCAAACAAAACTTAAGACTAGCAAATGCAATAACTACTTGAGAAGCTAATATATGAGAGCTAAACTTTTAGTATTTCACAGAACATCACAATAGTATACAGCAATACAATACATGTCTAAACCTGCATCATAAAAATATTCAAACTACTCTAGTGATATATCGAAAAAATATCCTGGCGATATTATACTAAAGACTAGTTAAATATATTGTTGAATCTATAAATTTCGTCTTGATGAGTAAAATTTAGAATTGTTACTGATCGTAGATGTTTTATTTTAAGAAGAATGAAAATATTGAATATAGTTCGAATTGAATACGCAGCAAGAAAATATAAAATGGGGATTTTCTGGATTTTTATTTTTTTTATTTACTTGTGTTTTTCCTATCGATTCAGAGCCTAAATTGAAGTATATTAATAAAAAGGAATTATGAAATGATTTTTTTCAATAAAATGTAGTAGACTACATTAAGCCTAATTTCAAACTTACAATTTTGTGTAAATGGCAATTATTCCGATGTATTAATGCACAAATGTGAATATAATGGAATTAGCATGAATAAATAAATGAAAATTGCATCAACTTTGTAATTAGAATTCAGAAACAAAAAGCCAAAAAAAATTTCGAAATAAATATCCTTTATCTCTTGCATACCACAAGTCACTGGCTATGTCAAAAACTAAAATAACTTAAATTACACCATTATCATAGTAAGATTAAAAATCAAGAGCTAAAATTTGTAAATATAATAAAATATTGTCAAAAAAAAACATGTTTAAGTTGTCACATAGCAATTGATCACAATTATCTCATTGTTAATAACTGTCAAAACTAGAGATATATTGATAACATTTGAAATATTCTGAAACTTTGTAAATAACTGTTGATATATATTTGTGTATTTTTCTGTCTACTTAACGGATGAAAAGCCAGTAATTACTATTTTGGAGTTAAGATTTGAGCACACGAGTATCAACTTTACCACATTCTTTTTTTTTTTTTTTTTTACCTTTCAAAGACTTTGAAGCAATTATTTGGTTTCATAAAAATACCTTATGCACTTTTACTTTTACCAGCTTTTTAGGAATTCAAGCTCTAAAGCTAAAAACATGGTTCTATTGTTCTGATAAAGCTCGTGCTCGACATGTGTTCGTTTTAATAGACAGTTACAGCATTGCTGTTACAAAAATGACATAGAATAGCCCATCCAAATGATTTTGATGCAATAAGAGATCTAACCCCTAAGGTCATGAGAAAAACAGCAATTGATATTTTTGAATATTTTAAAATTTTGTTTTAGTATATTTTTTTGCTAAGATCATCATCCTCGAGGCGTTGATGAAAAAAATTAAAAATCTCATTTTCCGCAATCACTCGCGATGTCACACGGAAATTCGAATCTACATTAGGTGTCTCCTACGACATAAAATGCAAGAAATAAAATCGTTTTCATTTTGTATGATGGGGTTCATGTCTAACAGATCACAAAACATGTATAGTAAACATTGGGTAATGAACTACGCATGAAAAATGGTACGATCATGAAAGGAATTAGCGTCGATGTCCTCCAAGCAGTTCTTGCTGGAGATCCTGGACGAAATGAATGTGAACTCCTCTTACTCCCACGTCTTCCATGTTATCCTGGAGAGGATTTCAGGCAAATATTGGATGCCTCTCTCCAACATGTTAAAGCGTGCTAAGAAGAATCATTTATGACTGGCATTTGCATACAGGCCTGTGTCGGCTGTGGTGCGATTGCTCATGACTGAAGAGGGTAGTTGACACTGCTGCTACTGCTGTGCTCGGGGGAGACTAGGAATCGCCACAGTCGAAGTTGATGGGCGATTTCCTCATCTCGATCATCTGAAGGATGCCATTCTCCTGGGGACCCTCCATTGCAGCTGGTACGTAGGTGGCACCGGGGATGCATTTCGAACACTGGCGTCTCAAAGCTGGGCGTTGTCTGGAAGCTCGGCACTTCACCGCAAAGCGAAGCTCCTCCGCCATCTCCGCGCATAGGGACTGCTGTAAGAACAAAAGATGAAAAGAGAATTTAATAAATGGTACAGCACGGCATCTACATAAAAATAGAATATAATGCCATTTCAGTAATATTTTATAGCGGATGCAATACTTAAAGGAATAACTATAAAATAATCACACCAGGGAAAGAGTTTGAACAGAAATCTATCGCGGAAAAGATTATACGAATGGATAATTTTACATATTCAAAATTTTATTGTTTTTCTCTTAAACCTATTAAGGTATCCGATTACGTTCTGAACCGTGATTTTGCAAAAGAGTACAAACGAATATTTTTATTAATATTTAATGTCATTTACATTAGAATACACGTATAAAATTGTTTTAAGAATATTATTACAAAAAAAAACTATTTAAATGTAATATTTTGGCAAAAATTAACTTAGAATTACCCTATTTTTTAAAACCTTCTCCTCTTATAAAAAATGCTTCAATAATAATAATATTTTGCTTATATATAGCTAAGATTTCTCGAGAGGGCCTGAACTACGAATTTTGAAAAATCCACTTTATTTTCAGAGATAATACCAATTCAAATAATTATCAGTGTTTTTCTGTTAAAATTTATTCACTCTGATATATTAAAATGTGGATCAATCCACTTATAAATTATATATTTTCAAAATCCAAGTTCAAGATCTGTATAGAGGTCTGATCTATGTATAGAAAAAATATTATTATTATAGAAGCATTTCTAATAAATAGATGCTTTTATGTTAATTTTTTGCCAAAATATTGCATTTAAATCATTTTCAATTGTAATAATATTCTTAAAAAGATGTCATACGTGTATTCTAATCTAAGTAACCCTAAATATTAAAAGTATTCGTTTGTACTCATTTGAAAATTCACTGTTCCGAACGTACTTTGTTACCTTAAAGCTCATGACACCCTGACTGCGAAAAGGCACAGAGAGAGCCATAGGTGTGAATTTTTGGAAGGTTAGTGGGATCTGAGTTCCTGTTAAAAGAAGACATCGCTCGTCCACATAGGTCTCAGATGTTTGATGATTATGAGAAAATGAAGCCATTTATCCCAATTTAAAATTTCTTTACCAGTACCTCTGATTTTAACTTTATTGAGCATGTCTTGTTGATCTTGGAAAAGCAATTAAATTTTGTCATTTCCCCTTCGTAAGTCATCCTTGATCTATAAACTGCCTTGCTCCAGGAGTGGGATTGACAGGTGCAGGGATTTCTCTATGGCTTCATGTCTACTATGTTGTTATCCTGTATGACCTATCTGGCTGTGGCAGGGTATCATTATTAGACTGATTTTCCGTTTAACATGACTACGTGGATTTAGGACATTCTTGCACTGTGAGTTTTTCTAATAATCATGCATACATAAAAGGATTTTCTAACGGTACTCCTATTTATGTGTTATAAATTTATCTTCAACAAAATTTGATCAAAATCTGTTAGGGTTTCAAAAATTTGAAATAATGGGCGTACTCTCTAAACTTTTCACATGAGTTTTTAATTTTACTGGCCAAATCTTTTAACGATATATAACGATAATAAGCATATACAATTAAAAGTTCACTTCGAAACTTTTTTGAATTTTATAATGTATATATATTTATTGATGATAAGAAACTCTTTCAAAAATTGACGGTTTGAAATACATTTTAAAGCAGAATAATTTCGGATCCTCTTTGTTATTAATAATGATTGTGCATTTCTTCGTAAAATAAGTATTCCACATTAATTTCATATCACAATAAAATTATAAATGAAATCTAAAGATTTTACTCATTCGCTATAAATGATTTTAAAGATTACACAACATGCGAGACTTATCTAGAACTAGCAAGTAATTAATTTTTGAAGCATGCAAAAAATATTCAAATAAAAGAATCAATAAATTTAAGACTCATAATTGTATCTAATTCTTTCGAAAAGTCCTCTTTTTACACCCACCCTTAAAAATATGACAAATTTAAATAAGCTTTATTATTTGAAAAAATTTTAAAACAGTTTAATTTTTTTCTGCAATGCAAAGTTTAACGACGTACCAGAAAACTCAACTATTTTTTTTTATTTGTAAGTAAAATATCAAAACTTCAAAATGTGTCTAATAAATATTTATAATTATGGGGAAATTATAATTAATTATGGGGGAACTAAAAAGGTAATTTATACAGTAATATGCCTTAAAATATTTTTCAAATAAGATTTACAACCAAATTAATACGAGTATAATAAAAACCAATACTATTTCGTAACAGTTTTAGGAAAAACATTTCATTGAAAAACATAAAATAGCTTGCTAATAGTGTCAAAAACCGAAATGAAAACTATTTTTCCTTTAAAATTCGAAAGAATGAGTAAAAGAAAGATTTAATGCCTTAATTAAACATAATTTAAATTAATTATCTTCATGATACTAAAAAAACCCGTTGAAGATGAAGAAAAAATTATGCTTAGGAGGAAAAAGAGTTTAATGAATACTACAATACTAAACTTTTCTTAAAAATCTTTCTCACGTGATTTTCGTTTCATTGTTATAAGATAAAAAGTAATTAAAACTTAACTAATACTTTTCATAAATGAATTTCTGAGGATTCTCTACATGATAACACTTTAATAACATTACAACAAACACCTGATTCTTATTTTCTTATGTTTTCAGACAGGAAAATAAATTGATAATAAAAGAATCAGAGTTAAGTTCCACGGATAAAAAATCATCTATTGACAGTAATTACTAGTATTTTAAGGATATAATAACTAATAAAGTTATACGGCGTTATGGCTATAAATTAATATTAATTAATAAATGATGTATTTCACATGTATTTATCAATGCTAAAACATATTAAAATAAAGTATACTTGTTTTAAAAATAATCATACAGATATAAAACAAATTTTAAAACAATATATGTTTTGGTTACTCATATAAATTAATATAATTTCTGAATTCTTAGTAAGGCATCAATACACATGTAAATTTATTCACAAAGCCTAAAATTCAAAAAATATTTCAAATAAAGCAATTTTTTTATAACAATGTATTAGATTATATAATTATTAATGAATCCATAAAATTAGATAGTTAATGTTAACTATTAATCATGTTTAAGCATAGCATTATTACATTTATTTTGAAAAGGTTATAAGATATCTCTAATGATAAAATATACATTTTTAAAATAATTATTTGATTTATTTATATTCTACTTTCAAAGCTATCTATTGTTTTTAGTATTACACCTAAATATATGAAAATCATTTTATGCATATATTATAAAGCATTATCTTTACTTTCTCCTTCGAATAAACTAGGAGGATTATATCAAAACGCAAGGATTTCCAAACCACACGCAGAATTTTTTTTTTTTATCATAATATAATAATAGCTTCAAAAATGGGGACATTGTGTCATTATTCTTTGTGAATGTGGTGAAACATCTGCGAATGCAGACTTATTATTGATGTTTTACATGTTTTGTGTTGCTTCGGAAACGTTTCTTGAGGATATAAGAATTCTAATCTCAAAGCTGGTCAATAGTCTTACATTTTTTCTGATTTTCTTCTTTATTATAGATAAAAAGGGAGGGCAGTTTCCACTAATTTTCCTTGATTTTATTCAAAAATATGAGAAATATGTGCAGTAACAATTCTTGTATCTCAGTAATCTTGAACTTGTTTGTATTTATAGGTGTCTGTAGTATAAAGTGAGCACAAATGATTGATCCGAATTTTAAAAAAAAAAATCATATTACCGGAAATCCTGCAAACACTAAACCAAGCAATACATGAATGTAAAAAGAAACATACCAACTTGTTTTCCTGTAACAAATACTCGATGTGTACCTCTCTTGTTACACGGTGTACGTCCAATCTAATCTAGTTCGTTCCCTACATTTTGTAGCATCACTCTATCAATGCTTCGTAATGCTGCACAAATACTTATTTGCTGTTCCAATTGCAAATGATGCGGCTTGAAAGTTAATTTTTTTCGTAAAATTTTCCAGACCGTTTTTTGGGGCATTCCAACTTCACAGGTGGTAACTTTCATAAAAATTCGTGAACTTCAAACAAAACTCTGCCTCACCCTCTCCGCTACTTCTTCTGAGACACTTGGCCAGCCGCTGATTTTTCGTTTTATACAAGCAATCTGTTTTCTTAAATGAATGATACCATCACGGAATGCCCTTCTTGGTTGATGCTTCTTTTCCGGATCGATTTCTAAGTGTACGTTGCACCAAAATAGTTGAAAAAACTCGTGCCTATTCTAATTGACAAAACTTGTTCTCTGTCATGTTTGGATTTTAATCACAGCGAACTTGAATGTGCTGTTGATAATTGGTTTGAAAAAAAAATTATATTTCTCTTTACATCCATGCATCACTTATTGTAATATATGCAGTAGTTTCGAAGTTAACTTGAATAAGTTTTCTCAATAACACTTGTTTTGAATTTTACATTAAGGTATCCGACTAGGTTCGGAGATAAATTTTTCAAAAACTGATTTTCTGAAAAATTTTATTGTTTTAAAGAACATAAATAGGCTTAAAAAGCCATAACTATTAAATAACTAACATGTATCGCCCTTTTTTTTGAAAAAAAAATTATTCTTAGGAAAATTTAGCAAATTTTTTAAGTTAAGAAAAACGTGATAAATAAAAATAAATTGCACATTGTGTAATTTTAACGTCATTGTTATAATCCTTGATCCCTCTGAAGTGTCACAAACCACAGGATAAAAAATATTTTAAGAAATAAGTATTTTATTAGCATTTAAATTTGATGGTCATGATTTTTCGTCAAAATTACTGCATTTTCTAAGCTAAAAATGGCTGTAAAATGGGATTAAATGTAGCTGTCTTAAAACCAGCGATTTCTTACACTCTGAAGGGCCCATAGCATATATGTTATAAATTTCATTGCATTTGACTGGATTGTTTATAAGATATCCCTTTTTTTGTGCACAAATTATCATAAAAAGTTCATTCTTCAAAAAATGAATTAAAAAATATTTTTATTAGTTAGATAAAGTAAATGCTATAAAAAGAACTTAAAAAACTCTCTAGTTTTATGCATTAGTCCTTCTTCCTCAATAATTAATTTCTTTTTTTTTCCTAATGACCCAAACAACACCAAACATCAAACACCTAAAAAAAACACATTTTAAACCTAATCGGATACCTTAAGGTAATAACTATTTTCTGCCTTAAAATTTTAGTGATCTTTTTTTTAATGAATCATTTTACTACAAAACAGTCAATAGACTAGTTTCTTTAGAAGAAAGAAAAAACACACACAAAACAAAAAAACATTCATTCCATGAGTTTGCTTTTTTGAGGTATATCGTGAGAATATATCAGACCGTATAACTTGATACTAGGTAGTTAGCAAACAATTTCTGAATGAATTTATTTGGACCATGTGTAATGCTCCTCATTATGTGTAACATTTAATCTTTTAAAGTAATTGGCTGCATATTAGAAACTAAGCCTTTGCAGACACGGCAAGTCCCCAAATTTTAGAGCCATTTCAGTGAGGGCACCTTTTAGTGTGGTGTGTGGCTCTCGCTATTAAATTAATTTAATTTAATTCAAGTTCTCGTTGGTTACTAGGCACATTAACCGTGATTCAATTTGAGTACCAGAGCCAGACTGATACTCGAGGGATCTTTTACATGCCTCATTATCATATATCATGCGAGACTATGATTTTCGTATCCAGGAAATGTGTCGAGACCAGCCGGGATCGAGCCTGGAACCTTGGGCTTACTAAGCGAGCACGCTACCTCTAAACCACTGAGCCGACTGCACAACTGTTAAATCAGTTGAATTTTTCTCATTTTGATTGGAACCCAAAAGTAATAGGTACCTCAAAAATTTTTGGGTGATACATTAAGACTGTTAATAAAATACTTAACCTAAACTTATTTTTAAAATTATGTATATATATCGTTTTGAAACGACAATCATTAATAATTATAGTAGTTTAAACTATGTAATGTATTT
>BMAV01003647.1:28952-52022 GCA_019973955.1 Trichonephila inaurata madagascariensis | reverse complement strand
AGTTTAAACTATGTAATGTATTTATAATCATGGTAGTATTTTTGGAAATCGGATTTTCATAGATTCTCTAAAAAAAACTTAGAAGTTCTTTTTTGTATGAAATAATAGCAAAATTCATATTTTGTTTTTGAAATACACTTTTATAATAGATCTATTACGACTTGAATATAAAGAATTAATTAAATATCTATATTACTAGTAGCTTTTAAGAGATTTTATTTTGATTATTATTTTTGAACTTTTATCTTTTTTTTTTTTCAAAAAAAACTTAATTTTTAACAGAGCTATAACATAGTATATTCAATTTGAATTTAAAATTTAAAAATTTCATATTTTTACCAAGTGCAAGTATCCAGTAAGTTAAACAAATATTAACTTTAAAAATAGTTCTATAATTTGATGCGGACATTTCATTGTATTCAAAAGCAACTACAGGGAAAAAAAGTGGAAGCTCACTTTTACATAATAATGAACATACAAGTGAAGAATAAAAAACACGTTTTCAGTTACATAAGTCGAATAAAGTCTCATGGGCAATGCACGACTAAACGTACCAATTAAATATTTTAATATTATTTGTTTTCCTTTCACTTAATGAAATTTATATATAAAAATCAAAATGTCCTCAAGAAAACAGTTTCTAAATTTTATTCGCCAGAATTTTAATTGGCATAAAAGATAAAATGTTCTGAAAATAAATTAAAACATGCTAACAAGTTAACTTCAACTCTACGCAACTGAAATCTACCATGCAAGCATGCAAGTCAGTATCCTAATAAGGAATGCCGGGATTAGGTATAAAAAATATTATAGGAGAAAAGCTCTCATAATAATTGGTTCATTACCTGTAGGTAACCGTGGGAGTATCCGTCGTTGTACTTCTGAAAATTAAAATCACCTCATGTAAAACATTTGTAGCCTTGTTTATATTACTCACATTGAAGCTTTTAAAATTGAAAAGTTGCATTTTATTTACATAACTACTTGAAAACATCGTAAAAACAAAGGGTTTATTTCCCTGGATATAAAGAGGAGAATATTATTACTCCACAAATATTATTTTCTAACCTAATTGGATAGAGTAAAGGATGAAAGAAATTAAATTGTCCTTTCTCTTGAGAGAAGCAAAGCATTTCAACCACGGTTGATAGACCGGCGATTGAATTGGTTTAAGTTCCGCCGGAGGAAACTATTACTTGGAGATCATAAAACTATTTAACTATGACAGAGCTTTTTCAAAATTGCATTTTGTCCAATTCCGAATCAGGAATTAAGTGCCAGATTCATAACAGGAGGTCGTAAAACAATTTTAACGAGTAGTGGAGTTAAGGAAATTCAATCGAGAAGTGTAATTGTTTCTTCTTTTGTTATCAGCGAGAGTTAAAAAGATTTTGTATATCTTTCTAACATTTTGTCTAACAATTTCCATAAAACTTATACTTTAGGCTGTTTTCGACGAATGTAAAAGAATAGGACTCAAATGATGAATGTTTTTTCAGATATAAAAGTACTCTAACATTAATATTATATATTCTGGCTTAACTATCCTGTAGAGATTCACTTATTTTATCATACTACTCATTTTTATACGAGTTGACACATTTTTTTCTTTTATAAAATGTGTTTCGCATTTTTTCTTCTACACTATAATACTAAATGAGCTATCCCTTTACATGTTAAATGGAAAAGCTAATTATTTATGAAATATTCTGAAATTTTAAAACCACTATACTATAAACAAATGCATGACTTACAACGTCACAAATTTTTATAAAAATTGAAGCATTTTTTCTGTCCAAAAATGTGCTCCAGGCTAAGGTCACGCTCTTGTACATTATGGCGAAAACAGCCAACATTTCTCATTTTACTGTTATGAAATGGGAAATTTAATAAATTAGCTGAAGAAAGGTAAACATGAAATAAATAATTTTTATCTCTAACATGTTTATGCTGCTTAAGATATATTTAGGTAGAATAGTTCGAGCTACATATATGTTACCGATAAAGTGTATAATTCAGATATTCCATAGAATAACTAGGTATTTTATAAAATAACTAGACATGTCAGATGAAAAATTTTATACTTTACCTAGTTATTCTATTAAATAATTAATTATTTTATGTGAAATTACTAATAATAGACCGTTAAAGTGAAAGATAAATAATTTCAAAGCTTTTTTTATAAATTAAGTGATCATAAATAGCTAAAATCTCCCGAAAAATTCTATTTTTATCCCTATTGTGCAGATGATTAATTGATAGGTAATAAGAAAACACAGATGACATTAAAAACAAAAATATTGCACAAAATAATTGTGTTTTGTAAAATTGTAAGGAATTTCTCGGGTCACAAAAATACCTATGGTGGGCCGCATGTTGACAATCCGTTTTCATTTGTGTTTTACAACCCCATTAGAGTTGTTCTTAGACTAAATAAAAATATTGTTGATTTTACAATACGTCTCTCCCTTCCGTTACATAGTGATGGGAACACAAGCTCGCTATAACGTGATTAATTTCTAACAAACATTCCTATCTAAATGTAATGAAAAACGTAATTTCATAATGAAAAGACAAAGTATTTATTTTCCGTTTAAAAATACTATGCTTAACAGTATCGTATGGTATGTAATTAACATATATTGTTATTATGTATAATTAAATATTAGGGTTAATGGACTGATAATATTGAAATATTTTTTTTAAATTAATTTCATGCATTTTAAATAATTGGTAAGAGGTGCTTTCTCGTTAAAAATGTTTGATTATAATTAATCCTTTTAATCTTCTTTAAGATGTTGTTATCTGTATCGGATAGTACTATTAATTACATATAATTTGGATGCTTTTGATAATACGTACTGTTGAAATTCAGTGTATAAAATCCTGCAATTAAAGACAAAAATGGCGAAGGATAATTCAATAAGCTTTTTAACGAACTTCAAATTAGTTAAAGATATTGATACAAATATAAAATATATTTAACATGGCCATTTACTAATCTCTTGTTAAACTTATCATTCACTGTACCGTATGAAACTGGGGGAGTACATTGATACCTTGCAGCTATACTTTGAAACGTGTAAATCAATTGAAATTTTTAGAGGTTAACTATTGCATTAAATGAAAATGGTACATTTTTTCCTCCAATTTTTTTTTAAAAAAATTCGTTTAATGTTGCTGTTGTTACTAATGCCACCTGTCTGACGTTGTCAGATGAAGGCCCAACAAATTCATCATGGTAAAGGGCTAAGTGACGCCTGTCGTTAGCCGTAGCACCATACAGGTGACAGAACGATTTCGCTCAGTTTCACCCCAATTTTGAGGGAGAATAATTACTGGGCGAATAATCCCCCAGGGGGGGGGGGCCCGGGGCATCCCATCTCTCTTCTACCGACCTCAGGAGAGGTAGCTCGACTACTATTTAACCCATTTATGCCTATCTAACGGTGTGGGAGGAATGAAAGCAGAACCAGAGAATTCCATAATCACAATTATTTATCTAGTCAAACAAACTACTAACAACAATCTATTCTCTAAGTAAGTGACAAATCAGTAGCACGGAGAAAGCAATTATTGTTAAGCAAATGTACGGAATCAACTTCTTTAATTCAACCTAATCTATCGTTGATTACTAACCTCAAATCTACTAATTCAACACAGTGGCAAAACACCACTCTTTAATCTTTATGTGTGAAAATAAACCTTCTTCAGTCTTACCTGCGAAGTGAATATAGCTGCTTTCTTCCTCCTTTTCCAGAATTACAAAACTCTGACCATATATAGTGGAACTAATCTGAATATTACGGTTTCTTCTTGAGAGGGATGGCTGTGAATTAAACGCGAACGCTAGCACAAAGATTCCCCAGGAGGATTAGTGAGAGGACGCGTATAGATTTGTCACAGTAGAAAGTCTGGCAGCGAGTTCTTCCGCAGATTCAATGGGGTATCATGCACAAGTAAATTTAACTCAGACAAATATAATTAGAGACATAGAAGATCTCTGCCGAACGTGGCATCCAAGTTACTGAAACATTTCTCTCAATCCCTGGGTTGTGAAGTGTTATATCCAGATAGTTTCGTACGTCTCATATATAGCGGGCTTTTACTCCATCTTATTCGAACTATATTATCCATCTTAGAGAAACCCCTTTCAGCACGCCTGGAAACACCTGTGGCAGAAACATGAGGTATTTTTACCCATTAAGGCGGAGTTTGGGGGGGGGGGCGCAGATAAGCTCCGAGCAGGTGGTCTCCAATTACTTCTGCACAAACATTGATATAGAAGTTGGATGAGGATATTGACATGAGAGAATGTGAACAAGTGACATTAATTTGCATGGTACATTACAAAGTAGATATACACTTACAATAGCGTTTGTATGGATCAAGTTACCAAATACGTAATGTCTGTATGCCAAATTACCTTTGCTTTTTAATTACACGAATACCTTACTTGATGAATGATAAAATTTGTTTGTGTTTTGACATGTGTACTATAATTTTTAAAGTGTTACCTATCTTTTATGAAACACCCTATACTCTCTCTTTCTCACACATACACACACGCACACACAGACACATACACACATATATATATGTCGACTTGATTGTGTGTGATTTATTTATTTACTTGCAAGGTATATTGTAAAAAAAAAATAAGTTCTACGTTTCCGATATCCCAGATAGTATAAGATAATACCATTAGTAATAAAACGTAATGATATATAAATAAAAGTACATAAAAACTAATAGTCTCAGCTGTACTCAGAAAACAGAATAAGAAATCTGAGAGAAGACTAGTAAAATTATTATGCGGACATTAAGAAGGATACGAGAATGTGAGAAAAACGAGAAAAACCCATTAAGACTCGAATATAAAAAAAAAAAAGAAGTGGAATTCCGTCTTTGAAATGAAGCAGAAAAAAACATTAAATATTCATTTGCGTGTCTGTTTCAGGTTTGTTCAGGTTTTAAACAGATCTTCAACTTTCAGCAGAGTGTGAAAAGAATAAATTTGAAAAAAAGAAAAAAAATTAACACCGTTCTTATAAAAGATAATAGACTTTTCCAAATATTTAAAAGCACTATTACTTTTTTTATAAATTTCAAAGACTGCTATTCAAAGTAAATGCATTAATACATTGTTTGCCATTTACTTTTGTTGATAAATTATTGGATTCTGTAATATTATCAAGCAAAACAATAGACAAAAGGGCATAAAACATGCTTTTAGTTTATTTATATAATTTAAAAGAGTATTTCAAAATAAGTGTCATTTCAAAAAGATAAAACAAAAATGTTTCATGTGAGTTTTAATTTTATTTTTATTTATTTTTTTAGAAATTTTGAAATGGAATTGGTGAAATACTTTTTATAAATGCGAAGTTTTGTTACAAAATTTGTTCCCTCTACAGTAATTTATTCTTCTGTTACATATATTTAACCTGCGGTCACTCGAGCCTGTTTTTGCTACCGTCGTTACTCGCGGAGTGTAGAGAACACCCCAAACTTTGAACACGTGTATTTAAATATGAAAAAAAATTTAAGTCAATTTAACTTTGAAATGATTAAAAGTGTTTTAACATCGCACAGAATGTAACATCGCACAGATGTGAATTCTTTAAAGAACAAAACTAGATTATTATTACAATCAATCAATTTATCAAACATTCAGTCGGATTTATTTTTTATAATAATATATAATCAAAAAATCAATATTTTATATATTGATTGATGCATTGATTTACATTGATGTACAAATATCCAAATCATGTCATGAATATTAAAAATATTTATCAGATTCCAAATTATTCCATAGTATTTTATTTTCTAACAAT
Source organism: Trichonephila inaurata madagascariensis (assembly GCA_019973955.1). Lineage (NCBI taxonomy): Eukaryota > Metazoa > Arthropoda > Arachnida > Araneae > Nephilidae > Trichonephila > Trichonephila inaurata. The sequence continues at coordinate 46,182 of BMAV01003647.1, read as the reverse complement.
TTTAAATACATGTTTGCACGTCAGTTTTTCGTATTATTTATTTATTTTTGTTTGGTTTATGCACTTTAAATATGTTATTTTTTGTCTAGAAGGAATTTTAATTACCCACTTTCAACCAATTTAACTTTTCTACCGAATCCGGACGCTTATTTTTATTTGTTTTAAAATGTTTCAAAATATCCCTAGAAAGTATTGAAAATTTAATACTTTAAGTATATCGAGAGGTATTCAGGAACTAAATATAATTTTTTATAGATGATTTTTCAATCTAAAAAAACTACAGCGAGTTTACTTATTTCTTTAAAAAAAAATATCTTGCATGGCGATTAATATTTTACGTGGATGTTATTCTATTTTAAAAAAATCCGTTTTTGATTGAAGGCAAATGTTTGCTATTGACAACATTCAAAAATTCAAGAACACATTTTTACAATAAACAAGTTTAAGAAAAATCATCATCATCTGTTTAAGATTACTTTCTCATAGAGATGGACACTATTTGCAAAATTTCAAAGCCTTATATACCCTCAGAAAAAATAATCCAAACTACAAATAAAAGAAGAGATTTCAAAAATGGTGCATACCTACCCTCGCAGACTGTGCGCTCTTCTTCGAATTCCAGCAGAATTCACCAATCGCTGTAAGAACTGCTACTGCCAAGCCACACAGCAGCACAACGAACACCCCACCGATGTTGTCCACTCCAAGAGCGTTCGCCTTGCCGTCTTTGTTCTTATCGTCTCTGGAGCAAGTGATGCCAGGGCTCTTCCACCACTTATTATAGAGCATCTGGATGACCCCTTTCTCTTGCAGATCGAGAATAGCCAGGGAGATCTTATCACGCCATGGAGACCCTAGTGTGGGGTGGGGAGGGAGTAATAGACCATTTATAAGTGGCTTTTAAAAGCTGTTACTTTTATTTTCAAAATAAATCCTCAGTTTCTGTTCTTTAAGGGCAGTTGGGGAAGCCTCTCTCTCTCTATACTGACAATGTTAAATTGGCTGTTTTCGATGTACCTTTTCTCAAAATCTGTTATATGTACATGATTGAAATTTTTCATACAATTAAAGTATACTTTTCTCTGAAATGAGCTTTTACCTAGTTTTGAATTTGTTCATGATTTATAAGACATTTTATCAATCTTTGCGAAGTTTGACCCATTTTCACATGGAAAAATTTGAAAAAAAAATGAATTTTTGAGTTTTTTACAAAAAGCACATTTTAGTATATATTAGCCATCATTATAAATACATCATAAAAAATTTACATACCTGTGAACAGTAGTTTCTCAAAAAGGTACATCGAACATCAAAATTTACATTTTGAGATAAATTGATTTTAATGTATACAGCGAGACTTCTAATCGGCTAGTAAATAAAAAAATAAAATGCTTTATTTACAATAAAAGATCAATATTTTGGCTTGTATCAGACGTTCAACTTTTAAGCAAAAGCGAAGTGCTTTGCTTATATTTTTCGCCATTCAAATGGGCGTGGACCAGTTTCCATGATTATTTAAAAATAGGTTTTAAGGGCTTCTATTTACCCTAGAGGTTAAAGTAAGGTATTTTTAGACAGGTACAATTAAAATCTGTAAAAATATAAAATATATATCTTTATCTTTTTTAATATATCTTTAAAAATATAAAAATCTCAAATTGTCAAAAAAAATTTTTTCTAGCTTTCCGACAGCCCTTTTAAAATAAGCAATAATACTTTAATTTTGAAAAAATTAGAAATAAATAAATAGATATTTGAACAAAAATTTGGTAATTTTAAAAGGTTCCCAATGTGCTAAAATCTTTAAACTCTTTATTGTTACTGATATAATGTCACATATTTCTTCTTATTTAAGACAAATAGTTACCTAGTTCAAATATAATTTGGAAGACGCACGTAATGTACAGGGTGTTTTTTTTAACAGACACTTTTCAGAGCCATCTGAAATTCGATCTAACAATCACATCAACATAATGGCATCGCATAACAATGGCATCAACTTTGGTATGGAGACTAATTACGATATGAGAAGTTAGATTTTGTGGGACAAAAATTAGTTCCAAATATTGTCGATAGAGACATTTATGGCTCTGTGAAATGGAAATTTTTTTTTAAAAAAAAGAATAAAGCTTATAAAACATAAATGAAATTTCTATTCACTAAATTAACTTCCCCGGCGAGGAATTCGACCATATTCAATATGGCCGTCGTTCTCACTGACTACGCCAGGCATTATCTGCACAGTATTTTCTACGGACATATGCGACATGTCATAAGGAATAATCCATACTGTCTGAGATATGTGACCAATAATGGCTCCCTATGATCCGTTAAAATGAATTCTTAAGGATGTTATGGACAGTTAGATTTCAGGCTAATTTTAGGGGGAACAAAATAGGAATTACAGTAAGATAATACTCCCAAGCATGTACTTAAATCAACAGAAGAGTGGTTAAAATAAGAAAAGTTTGACTTCATATCTTGGATAAGCATCAACAAACGGGAGTTTATATTGTCACCATTATGTAGATTTTTATACGCGAATATCTTATTTTATGTATACAGTAAAACCCCGCTTAACGCTGTTTCGGTTTAACGCTCTTTTATTTGAATTGTGGGATTCACCGAAAGACTGCACGATGCGTTAGGCTTCCCAATATCCGAAGCAGTTTACGTGTGTTTCTTTTTTCTTGCGGTGTTATACGAACGTATTTATATAGTTTCAAACCTTTGTTGACGTTATTGTAAGTATAAATTTATATAATATAACGATTGCTATAGTGACAAATATTATGATTTTTAGTTTTTAATCATGGGTGACGGTAAAAATCACGAAAATAGAGCAACAAGAAAAAGCATTTCACTAGAAACTAAAATGCATGTGATTAGAAGATTAGATACTGGTGAACGTCAATCTGAAATTGGTGTGGCATTGAATTTGGCAGCTTCAACAATAAGGACCCTTCTTAGGAATAAGGGAAAAATACTGTCATCGGCAACTGCAACTAAGACAAGCTCTGCAACTGGAATTACCCGTTCTAGAAACAATACAATAGAAGAAATGAAAAAACGACTTTCTAAATAGATTGACAACGAAATTGAACGTAATATGCTCCTCAGCTAATATATTATAATGGAAAAAGCAAGAACTTTTAATTGAAAATGTAAACATACTGATTTAGAATGTTATTTATTTGTATATGTTTATTCATTAATTATGTTTCCAACTGTAAGAAATAAATTTTGCTCTTTTGTTATAAAAAACATAATTGATAAATTTAATGATAAAATACCAGACCAATTTTCTACTCATCTTCCCCTAACTCCATTATTTACATGATGAGATAACCTCGTTTAACGTTGTTTCATATTACACTCTACTTTGATGGAACGTAAGCCCCGCGTTAAGAGGGGTCTTACTGTATTTTTTATTGAACAATTTAATTTTTTTTTCCTACTTACCCATTGGTGTAGCGATTCCGTACCCTTTGGAGTCCAGCAACCCTCCGACTTGCGTCAAGTTGCAATCTCTTTGCACCATGTAGTCCAGCATCGTGGATTCCATGAGGAAAGCATAGTTTCCCTCCAGAACTCGTTGAACTCCTTCCTCATACGAGCTAACGAATACTGAAGGTCTGTTTTCCATAAACCTCCACATCTTTAGATATGTTTCGATTTTGGAATCCTAATGCATTCAACAAAATTCATTTGTTTAGTCCATTAAAACGATCATTGAGTTTGCATAATTTTAATTAAGTCGTTATAATTTTAATTAATTTTTGGTGAAACACCTTTATATATAAAAACTTTTCTTTGCATCTTAAAGTTAGTTTTTTTCAATTCCCAACTACTCTACATTTAAACTAAAATTTAAAATTGCAAAAGTTTCTTTCACAACTTCCCAAGTAGAAAGAGACATGTGTCACATTCGAACCCTTCATTATTTGTGTAGGAGACATATTTAGTGTTTGTTCGCCAACGGACACACACACACACATTGCCGTATAAATAAACTAATTTTTTTAAATCGGTTTTGGAAAATGTTTATCATATTGACATAATAATGATGAATTTTTATGAGATAATAATGATAAATTTTTTGTGACACAATAATAATGAATCTTTATGGCATAATAAAATCATGAATTTTTATGACAATAATTATGAACTTTTATAAGATAATAAGAATAAATGATAATTATAAAAAAATTCCAAAAGCCAATTTTTTTAAAAAGTAATGCATGCATTATAAGACAATTTCGATCTTTGCTTCGGGAAAAAAGTTAATAATGAAAGAGTGTGGGAAGGAGAGACTGACCCTGAAAAACGTCATGGTGGATCCGCCTTCCAGCGTGCCGTACGAGATCTTGCTCTGCTCCGCCAGGTCCTCGACACTTTCTATTGGCGTTATCATGCGCTCTACGGTAAGGAAGGCGGCCAAGTTGGCCGTGTAGGAGGAGATCATAATGAGCGTAAAGAACCACCAGATGGCGCCTATGATACGCGTCGAAGTCGCCTTGGGGTTGAGGTCACAGCCTTGGTGCATCAAGGTCACGATGGTGAACCAGAAACTGTAGAGAAAAATTTCTTATTTCATATCATATAATGTGTCAGATATTTAAATATTCGGTGATTAAAACTTATATGTCCCAGGAAACGATGAAATTACGAATTTGATCAAATTTCTATGGGAAATGATTATTTGACGGGAGGTGTTATAATAACGTCTTTTCGAGGTCAGTTCCCTGATGAAAGTAAGGAATTTGAATAAATCCATGATCTGTTTCAGTGAAATGATGAAATAATATTGTCAAGAGTTTAAAAGTGTTTATATTTAACAAATAGGGTGCATTATTAAACGTAGAAGTAAGTAATACAACAATAGTCAATGAAATACAAAATATTTATACGAAACTAATTAACAAATAATTATAAAATTAGGCTGGTATTTTTCGAAGTTTAACATCTTTCCTCTCGGTTGTTGTATATTTGTGGGAGTGATTTCGTAAAAAGGGACAGAAATGTATAACCGGAAACCGAGGAAGAGCGCGCGGTTGCGTCTATCGAATTGGCCTGTCCCTCTTCCCCCCCCCCTTCATAGATTCTTAATGAGGGCCTGCTTTGGGCAAGGGAGGTCTTATACACTACAATATCAATCCCCATGTTAATCCTATGGTACCATTGTTTTACAGATATGGGGTTGATATTTAAGGGATCGATAGTAGTAATTGTTTGATTAGGAAGTACAAGGACTCGCCCCCCCCCCCCTTCCAGGTTCTTTCCCTTATCAGAGAAATGACCTTGAAGAGACGTTATTTTAACATCTCCCGTCAAATGATCATATCCCTTAGGGATTTGATCAAAGTCCTAGTTTGGTCATTTCCCTGCGACATACAGATCATCAAAACTTAAATGAATTAATTTTAAATGATTTTTTTATAAATGAGATAAGTGTTAGAAAATACTATTGATAACGAAAGAGAAAAAAGCATGAAAGATTTGGACAGATTTTTATGATGATTGAGTAAAATTAAGTTTTAATTTCATTGATTCTAATACTTGGTAGTAAATGTATTTTAAATTGTGGGGTGGGCTTCAAGTAACTTAAAACCAGATCACTACCTTAATGAGCGTTTCGAGTTTTTTTTGAAAAAATAATTTAAAATAAGTATTTAATTAAAAAAGTTATTCTAATAACCACAATAAGAAGAAATCAACCAATTATTTTATACGAATCTGCTAAGCGAGCAGAATTACACCGCTGTAAATTTCAACAAATAAGCAGTAAGTAATATAAAATTCTGGCTCATGAATTAGATTATTTTCTATGTTAAATCTTTACAATTCGCAATTTTTGAATGAAGTGCAAGGTATTGCTGATAGTAATTCCCAAAGATGAAAAAATTGCATCAAAGTTACAGGTATGAAAAGTTATATTCGCATTACGGAGAAAATCTCTTATCATAAGACAGTAGAATATTGCTCTACAATATTTTCAGAAACTCGACACAGTTCTTTTAAAAAATCTAAGTTACAATTAATACAATTAGTTATTGCATTCAATATGTGATCATCCATATTATAGAAATTTCTGCAACTCTTTTTTGAGAGATACAATTTAAGTCACACTTCCAAAAAATTATAATTCCCAAATAATTGCTAAAATATTTTGTACAGCCTTTTAAGAAAAATTTAGTTTACTCTAAAGACCAATAAATAACTTTTTTTCGATAAACTCTTTTAATTAATGAAAATACGTCATATAATTCTTTTTTCGGCACCTTTAAAAACTATCAATTAATACTTTAAATACTTAAGTTATTCTTAGAATTTTTTCAATGAGATTTATAAAAATTCCCTTCAAAGCGACAAAGTAATAATTACCAGCGAAAATATTTCTAAGAATTCTAGAATTATTTTTCCAAATAGTAACTTTTTCCTGTTTTATTGTGCATAATAATAATAATTACAACTATTATTATTATTTTACCTATACTTTATTACTATTACAAGCATTTTGATTAATTTCAATTAAATTCAGCATCCTGTTAATATCAAAAAAGGATTATTCATACAAATTTAATGATGATAATATTTTTAAAATGATTCTTACTATGGATAATAGTTATTAATTTTTTTTTTCTTCAAATATTAATTTTATTTTGTTTTTAAGCACATTCTATATATATATATATATATATAAATAGTAATTTTTGTACATTTGAAGAGATACACTCACCTATTCCCTAAACTAAATTGGTTCTCCATAACGTCGCATTCTGTGACACAGGGATGGGGATTCTGCCATTCATATGGGCTGAATCTGGCAACAATGAACATGGTCGAACTGACCAGTACATATGCAGCCAGGACGTACAGCCAGATGTCTACAGCCAGGGGACTCATGAAGGAAAATAGTCGCACCGGCATGTTCTTGGGAAGTTTGAACAGGATTCCAATTCCCAAGTTCATGAATGGCTTCGTAAAATCAATGACACTTTCTCGGGCGTAATTGATGGTCATGGGCGCCACTGCCAGATCTGCGTTCTTTGGAAATAAATATTAAAAATATCATTCAGTATTTGCAATAGATTTAGTGGCAACACGTTGTAATACCTGATTGAAAAAAATAAGAATGCTATTTAATCGATGCAATCGGATTGTCTCGAAAACTAATTTGGATAATTAATCATTTTCTTATAAGAGATTATGACTTTCTATCACTAATAAGATTTTGATAAGAATATTAGTAACATTTCGAGAATTATTAATTCCTTCAAGGGTGAAGATTTATTATTTTTAATTACATTCATATATGTTCTATAAGGGATTAATAATAAATTCTTTTATCCTATCTGTTGAAATTATAGATTTTATGCTAAAATTTAAATTAAAGTAAAATATACGGAAAAGAAAACTATTATTCGATATAAAGTTTTTTTTTTTTTTTAATGAATAAGCTTTTTAAAACAAGTTTTAATGCATGTGTATTTGACTAACTAATTATAAGTAAGGAATAAAAAAATACCACTTTTAATTTTTATCTGTCACTCTAAACTTGTGTTAATTATATCCGTTTCATGATAATTTTTAATTTTTTTTAAAATATTTATAAAACAAAAATGTCTTTTTCAAATCGATACTAAGCACTAATATACCAATATATATAATTACATTTAATTAAGAAAATTTTTTAAGAATTATATAAATCTTAAATACATCATTCTCATTCAAAAAAAGTTTTAGATGAACAAATTTGAAAGCAAATTGTTTTCCGCTTAGAAAATGCTAAATAATAAATATAATTTTTCGTAATAAAGCTTGCTTTTTAATTAATTCTGACGGAAAATTAAGCTATATTTTAATAAAATGGGCCATCAAATTGATCATGAGCCTTTAAAATTGTTTAAATTTATGAATCATTCATGCCACAGGTAAGTTTAATTTTTAAGGGAAGAAAACACTCCATTAATTAAATGAATGATTTGTTACACTTTCAGCAGAAAAACCACTCTATAAGAAAGGATTAAGTAAAGTTTCAAATAACTTATTTAAGTAATTACATTGAAAGGATAATATAGATAAAACAAAAATCGCATATTGTAAATTATATTAAGTGAATACTTCATAAGTGAATGAGCTGCGGCTGAAGAAAAAAAAATAAGTTTGTTTGTAATAATGAGATAATCAAAATATTAGGTAGAAAGTAGAAAAGTCAAAAAGTGCAAGAGTTTCTTCTTTAAATCAAAGTTTACGTAACGTCTACAAATGTAACTTTTAAAAATATATTATAATTGAAAATATTTACATACGATTTAGTTTGAATGAGTAATATTTTGATTATTAATTTTATGGAAATAACTTCTTATTTTCTTCTGAAAATAATTTAAAAATTTAGCATTTGTCAAAAATATCAAATAACATTGTAATTAAAAAAAGAAATCCAAGAGCTCACACATATAATACATTCACAACATTTTAAATTTAATATTTCTAATTGAACTCTGAGATCTAAAAATTGTAAATTAAATATTAACTTTTTTGAAACTGAAATTAGTAGTGGCCCATTCTTTCGATGCAGATAAGATGGAACGATTTTATTATCAAAGATAGAGCATGACAGTAAAAAATCCAACGTGTTGATAGTGCTCTATGTCTCATCTAATGTCTGAGTGATAAAACGGTTTCCTTTTGATCCATTTTAATTCATTTTATCGATAAAAGTATGTTACAATGTGTTGCATTCTTTCAATCAACTTATTTGTAAAAAGAAGGTTGTTCCCTAATAACACTTCATTTCATTTACTTATTATCAAAAATACACAACTGATCCATTAAACTTGCAACGCGGGGAAGAAAAGAATAAAACAAAATTTTAAAAACCTGCGTATACATAGCATAGAAAGAAGACATGATTAATTTTGTTGTAAATTTTGGGGTAGATGGGGTCCATAATTAATATACACAACTAAAGCCTCTGGCAGCTAAAAAGGCTCTAACTCTGTTGGGCATCTCGTTGAGCTAGGCTTGGATTTGTTGAAAACTTTAGAGGAAACACACAAAAATGGGTCCGGATGGCATACGACACATCTGCCTTCGGCATATACAAAACCTTCACACAAAGCTCGCGAGTGGAGCTCACTAACCTCTCTCTTCAAGAGACAATCATAGAAATACAATAAAATCACCACTCTTATTTAGCTGGTGGTGTTCCCCAACTTCTCTGTTCGAGAGACAGTCACCGAATTTCCGAAATTTCACACCTAGCACGCTGGCGTGGAGCTTGCCGACCTCTCTCGTTGAGATATAATCACCGAATCAGCCAAATGTCTACACTAAGCTCACTGGCGGAGCTAACCGACCTCTCTCTTCGAGGTCTAAACACTGAATCCTCTCTGGTGTGGCACTCGCACAGGCGCAGTACCGCTGGTCAGTCTTGGTTGCCACCTAGCGTCTTAGAATTTGTCCAGAGGAATGCGATTTCATATCCACAGGGAAGTTATTGGGTTCCGACCGATGCAAGTCGCAATAAAGCGGAATGATAACCCACACTATCTGGCAATAATCCTGTTGCTATAGAATTTCAATAAATGTTGATAGCCATTTTTCCATCTTATACGACACATAACATGACCTCACAAACAACAAGCATTCAATCGTGATTTCCGAATGAGAAACCTGCTGAGTAATTTTGTTTTTTGTTCGTTACTGAGTAGTGTCACTTCTTTTGTTCTATTGCACTTAATTTCTAATATTTTTCATGTCCCAGCATCCTTTTTCTTCAATGCGAATTTGACGTTTGTAACATACCCTCCTTCATAGTGATGCAATTTCAATGATCTGCAACATGAATCAATACTGTGGATCTTTTTAATGTCAACAGAAACTGAACTTTTGTGTTTATCATTCTTAATTTGACGAAAATATTTTAAATGCCAAATATTTTTCCAAAATTAATATTAAATTCCAAAAACAAATTATTTTTTACGTTAATTTGTTTTATTACATATAAGCTATTATTCGAAGTTTAGAAAGTAAGCTTTGTGTTTATTTAAACAGTTCATTGTTTGATAAAAATTCTTTCTTTAAACTGTGTCCTCTAATTTTCTCTGGAGGGACTTAAAAAAAAACCATCATATGAATAGTGATGAATAGTGATTTTTTTATTTAAATGAAGAAGAAATTCATGCACTATAAATTTAAAATTTTCAAACTAAAATTTTATAACATTAGATGGTTTTCAAAATATTTATAAAAAATAATTATATGAAATACATTACAGTTTTAACACTATATGTTTGAATTTATGCTAAAGATTAATTAAAAATTTGAAATATATATATATATATACCATAGAAATATACATTGAATTAAGAAATTTATAAGAAACAAAGTTATAAAAATAATTTTAATCTCAGAAGTCTCAGAATTTTGAACACTTTAAATCGCAGTGTTTCTCAACGTAGGGCCTACGCTCCACAAGGAGCCAATTTGATTCTTAAGGGGGCAGTTTGAAAAAAGAACTCATTTAGAGCGTAAATGCCTTATTTAATAGTAATATAGGCAATTATAAAAAAAATATCTTTTCACTATTTGTTTGTATAATATGAGACAAATTATAGTAAAATAATTAAATATTTGTCCCCGTGACGACAAAATATTTTTTCCAATCACAATTGCGGTATTTGTTTTGAATGGTACGAAATAATTAATGCTGAAATCCAAGTTTCTGCAGTGGCTTACAATATCGTTCATTATTAATCGTTGGCGTTAATTCAAAATGAACGTCTGCGAAATTGTTATGAAAGTTCCGTTGTTTAAAAAATACATAAATTGAATAAATATTAGTGATATATATGAATGGTAAATAAATTCAGTTGTTAATTTTTTATTAATTTCATTTTTGAAGCATCATTTTTCAAAAACATTTGTTATCTAATTTTTTTTCATTTTATTATTTTAATATGCATCTTGAATTTACATTTTCTTCAGTTCATATTGTATCATCATTTCTTTTTAATCCATAGTGAAATGAGTGAGTGAGTGAATATTAACGCCGCACTGTTAAGCTACACGAGGGCTTTTGGAGACGGACCACGTAATTTTGAGCCATGGTCAAGTGACAAGGACGACACCTGAGCTTGCACCCCCTTCTCCTTACTACCACATCACACCAACGGGAGGAATGAAATGAGAGGTTTAAACAAGATAAAAGTACGTCAGTATTCGCGAAGAAATATTTAAAATTTGGTTTCATACCCACTGCTCACGATAAAAGGTTATGTCTGGAATATCTCTTCTGAAATAATTAGTTGTTTAATATCGAATATGTTCTGGAGAATAAATGTTAAAAAGTAAATAGAATATTTTGTTTTAAATATAAATTAATTATCCTTATATATATATATTAGGGGGGACATAAGGATTTTAAAAAGGCTTCTGGGGGCATTGTGAAAAAAAGTTTGAGAAACACTGCTTTAAATAATATTCCATTAGTGGATAATTTAAAGGATATAAACTCGTCTAGAACTTTATTCAATTCATGAAATCTCAGCTATAAAATGAACCACTATTCAAGCTACGAATTGAGGATTCGACTAGAAAAGCCGAAAGTTTTCTAAAGCACCTTATAATGAGAGAACTATTCTACGCCGCTTTATCCAGCAATGCAGAAGGGAGAATACCTTTTCAATGATCTCTCTGACCAAACCACTCCATTCGCCGGACGTGGTATTCTCAGCTCCGAATTTGTTGTCAGGCACTAGGTACAAGTCGTAGTTGAAGCCTAGTAACTCAGCTATAGTTCTCAATAGGTCGATGCAGAAACCCTCGAAGCGGTCATTTCCGGTCAAGTTGCGGTCACTTTTTAGCATCACATAAGGCGTGGACTGGTTGGGAAAAGGATAAGGAGTTTTGAAAAAAAAGCAGCCAGGAAAAGCGAGATAATAGTGAAAAAAATGCCGGTTCTACGGGTGGTGATGTCTAATGTCTGCTAAAGGCTTGTTGAAGAGGAGATTTGTTGAGGAACGTGTTTCTCACAGAAAAGAAAAAGTGTAAAAAAAGAAAAAAAATGCGAACATTTCTCCAGATAAATAATGTATAACAAATAGGAAGTCATATTTTTGAATAGAATATATATTTAAGAAATAATTATTTAATATCGATAGAAAAATAATAATGACTTCAATTGTTTTTTCAGTTTCAAATGTGATGTGATGGAATAATATTTATTTATCTAAGGATTATACATATACTGTTTTATATAAGGCCAGTATTACTTAATAACTAAACTATATCGTATTCAGTTAATTATATGCAAACAGTTTGACCATAAATTGAGTCAAGAACAATTCCGTAAAGATTATATTATTGTTAAAATTAATACCTAAATTCAATGGGAACACTTCTGTTTGAGCACAAAAATACAAATAAAACAAATATAGATTTTTAGTATAAGCTTAAATGCATTTAAATAAAATAAATTAAATTTATTAATATTCCTAATTTTTTTTCTAATTGACTATTTCGAACGTACTAAGCACTGTTGCTAAATGTACTATTGTTGCAGCAATTATTACCAACGATTTCTTTTTAATAGTTTGTTGTATCATTTTTATTAATTTAAAGTAAAGTTTCCTCTTTTTCATATAATTTTGAATCTGGTCATTTTATTTCAATCTATTTTTTAATTATTATTTCATATAAATATTATTCCATCTCTGTAAATGGAAGAAAAAGTGAAGTATTTGTAATTCTTTTTTAGCTTAAAATATCAAACTCTATTCCTCTTAAATAAGACACTCAAGGCTCAAGGACATCCTCTAGTTTATTTACTACTTCCAGTAACCATGGTTTTCTTGCATATAAATATTTAAACATTTTTTTGAAGGTCATGTTTATCATTACAATAGTTCTATTGTCATGACCTTCAGAAAAGTAAGGGCAAAAAAATGTTCTTTTAGTATTTTTTCTTCAGAAAACTCCACGAATACAAAGAGATAAAAGACTGGAGATGGCCTTGAGCCATTTTTTTTCCTTTTTCGCGAAAAAAAGGACTTAAGATGTATTCATTGTCTCCGTATTCTTTTCTTCCGTAACTGACCTTCACTAAAAGTTCTCGTACCATCCCGTTCCATTCTCCGTTGCTAGGATCTACTGCTCCGTATTTTCGGTCTGGAACGAGTTCTATAACGTACTCGAATTGCAATCTTTCTGCTATTTTCTGCAACAAGTCTATGCAGAACCCGTAGAACCGGTCATTTTCTTGAAGATTTGGATTCTCTCGCACCATCACATAAGGATCTGCCTGAGACAATGCCAGTGAAAATATTTATTCACTTTACTAGTTTATACAATACATTTAATATGAGACGCAATTTTTAAAAATAAAGGCCGTATATAATTAAAATCAGCAAAAGAAGAGTAAAACAACTCTTAATGGCTTTAAATTATCCATATAATATCAAAAATTATAAGGTGACCAGTATTATTACAATGGAAAGGAAGACGAAAAATTTAAGAAAAACTGCAAAGTAAATTTATGAAACATTTTATTAATTTAAACAAATATACGTTAATTGCGCTTTTAATTATTTACTCAAGCAAGTATTTTTCCATTAAATAGTTGTATTTTTTTTTGTCGATACATCATTTTCTAATACACCGAAAATTTCGGAATCCTTCATATTGAATTTTACTGTAAGTGCTGCACCAAAAGTATCAACATTCAATCTTGATTTTTCCATTGTCCAAATTCCTTACCAATTAAAAATCTCTTTAAACTGTTTCATTAGTTTGTGGACAGCACAAGGTAAATTCAACAAGAATAGCTAAATTTCCTTATGGAATGTGTTCATTTTTGAAATGGTTAAATAAGTCCACCCATCTTTTATCAATTTCAACATGTTGATTTTACCATTGTTCTAATTTATCAGAATTTAAATATACATTCAGTGTTCTTTTTCATAAATAAATGCGTAACAGTTCAGCCTGGCATCTCTAAATCGAGATCAACAGATTAGTTTTAAAATATTGAAAAGGAGGACAAGTAGGAGGATCCTTTTTTGAGGAAGGACAGAACTTATAAAAGAAGAACTGTCCTCCCTAAGGAAGGACGATTGGTAACTTTTAAGTTGTGATATAGTAGTTAAATACACGTTTATATTCAAAAAGTCTACAGTTTTTAACTCTAATTACTTTCAGATTCTTATTTTTCTCGCATAATAAAGGAATCTTTTGAAATAAAGAAAAAAAAAATACTTACCAAATGGAAAAATATTTTTCATAAATTTTTAATCGAAAATAGAGTTTAAGTTTTAAATAACTTTTCCCATTTCTAAGCAAATTGGTTCAGTTTCTATCAAGCCTCTTTTAAATTTCTATTTCAAGTAAAAAAAAAAAGGTGAGAGATGAATAATAATCGGAACAATAATTCTGTAAGAAATCAGTTAAAGCACTTGCACACAACCCTTCATCTAATAAAATGAAATATATTAAAACCAATGGCCTTTACATTTAAAATGTGTCTCATATTAATTACAAAAGACATGCACATCTATTGAAAAGATTTTCAACGTAAAATATATTATAGAGTACTTATAATGGAAGTGATAATGCTTATTCAGTACAGTACTTAGAAGAAAAATTGAAACAATGACTAATTCTTATGATATATTAATATTCTTCCCAAAATAATTAATTTTGAAATATTTTTGATAACTTAACAAACTTAGGTAAAACAAAAATGTTATAGCTTTGTTGTGAGATGCAGTATTAATTTCATTTGAGAAAAAAAGTGTAATTATAACCACTGACGTAGCTAGTTCTGAGTGTGGGCCCCGTATCAAAGTTCCTTCGGGGCCCTTTTCCAGAAAGCATTGTTGGTGGTATTATAGTTATACATTGTGGGGGCCCCGTATCATTGATACGGCAAATATGGTGGTATCTACGTCCCTGATTATAACAGACTAATTATGAAACATTTTAGATATGAATAGAAATATAGGAATCGGTGCGATATTTCAAAAGCTTTTTTATAAGATGTTAAGTTGATGCGATGTTGGTGGAGGAGTTTACTTTCAGGGAGAAGAAGTAACTCAAATTTTAAATAAAGAATTAATATACATGTATGTAACGATTTATAACATCAATTTAAATTGCCCTTAACTTAATATTGCATTAAATTCTAATGTGGTGCATTTTTCCGTTTTTCGAACACCAAATACCGTTTTTTGAAACGTCAATCCTATTTAATTTTCCATGCTAATAAGCTTGAACTGTCTTATTTATTTCCTATACATAAAAAAAACCTAATTATCTTACACAAGCACTTTCCCAGAACCTGGTTCCAAAGCATTTTCTCAAAACCAGCAACAAAGCTTACAAAATAACGAATATTTCTCTTCACGTCAACACATGATTATAAAATTCTTATTATGTTTTTAGCTGTTTTTCCCTTTTTTGGTTCTAAAAAGGAATATTTCTATCTTTTTTGTAGCTTGACCCTTGAGTGGAGAGGTCGTTATATTTCCCTACTTATTGTTAAAATTACCTAAATGAATACTGATTTGTGATAACTAAAAAATTTTTTCTCTTGCTGCAACTGAAACCACATGACCAGGACCCACAAATAAATCATTTTAGTGAGAATTGTTACTTATTGCAATTGATTAGTATTTTTCTAAGTAAAATAAACAAGTTTTAAGGAATTTATGTTTTGTTGCAATTTTAATGTCACGCTGAGCGGTGCAGACTCTTATCACAGGGGGTAGGACAAAGTCGGGCCAATGCCAGGATGAAAGTGTTAAACACAACAATGAAATCCTTACATAAATTTATATGTGGGTGCGTGTGCTATAAATATTCTAAAGTTATAAATATTAGAGAAAAATATTAAAATTATGGAGCAAATGCAAAACAAACTAGTCTTAAATATCAAAGAACAAAATGTTACGACATTTTTCAAATGAATATGTTACATAAGCTTATCGAGTATTCAGGTTCATATTTCCGACGATGGAATCCCGCAAGGAAATGCGTATTAAAAAAAATCAATGCTTAAGAGCTTCTACGTATTTCTTAAGTTTCCATTCAAACAAAAGGACCTGCCTTCTTCTCCAATTCGAATTAAAAAAAGAAACGGGAGATGTTAAAACTTTTAATTCCTTTTTAGTAAATTCCCTTTTCCAGGAAAACATGCTACTCCTTTGTAACAGTCCCTACTCTGGAAACTCTAATGGATTTCTGACGAGCTGGGGGCAGAGGTTAATGCCAAAGAGGAATTTAACAGATTCACCGTCTATACTGACTCATCGTCATTAAACTTTCACTCGTTATATAGGCTGGCTACATATTGCTGAAATATTTCATGAAATGGGGCTCCTGAATGAATTTACTGAAGGTATTTAAACATTATTTCTATTTTTTTTTAAATTAAATACATTTTTATGTGGAAGATTGAAAAGGAAATTGCATCATAATTTTACCTCATAAACACTGTCTGGTTTTAGTATCCATGGATATGTTTTAGGAAAAATAAACGTGAAAACATACACTGCTCAAAACAATTAATAGATAATGAGATTGTAGGCGATTCTTATAAATGAGAAATTATTTAGATGATTGGCTCATGATCGACAGTCATGGTAGACTAAATGAGAAAAAAAAATCTGCACATGTTTGGCAGAGAAAATGCATTTTGTTGGGCCTTTGGGTACAAAAGAGAAGAAATACGTGTCTGGCAGAGAAAAATGCATTTTGTTGAGCCTTTAGGTACAAAAGAGAAGAAACACATTTTGTGCCTATGAGAAAAAATGATCTAAAAAGACGTTTACTTGAAAGAAAATAATTTTTAGTGGGGAGTATTATTTCCCTAGACTGCTAACAACGCTGAACACCTTTGAGGCCTTTTAAACTTTGAACACCAGTGAGTTTATTATCGAGAAGTTCGGTATTCTAATCCTTCAGAAGGGAACCTTCCAGTTCTAAGAGAGCTTGTGAGGGTGGTAAGTAGTCAGCAACTCATCTGCCGAGAATGACCAAACATGCTATGTTTGGTTCATGTCCAAAGAAACACGCTGGTCATTCCATTCGTGTGATTCCTTTCTCGAAAAGAAAAACTTCCACAAAGTCAGCATGGTGTGGCCTACAATTGTCGTCCATTAACATGACTTCATCTCCAATTGCTGCAGCGTAATGGACAACAATAGGTCTCAGGATCTCATTCCCATAT
>BMAV01003647.1:0-23801 GCA_019973955.1 Trichonephila inaurata madagascariensis | reverse complement strand
TAATATTGCAATTTTAACATAAAATAAACACAACATAGAGTTATGTAAACGTATTACACATCCAGATGTAAATTATTTACACTACTTTACATATTCATTACACGAAATTCGTATCAATATGTTCTGGTCTTAATAATTTATACCCAGAAATATGGAGGATGTTTTTCTTACTGAATTGATATAGTTGAACAGACTGCTTCCGTCTGTCCAAGGCACCTCTTCTTCACAGGACACATTGACTGGACGGAGAGTGGTCCCACCCTGCAAGGCGTTCAAGCCCCACGCTAAGGCGTACACGGAATCATAGATTAGAGCAGGTTCAGTCTGCGAAAAAATTGTTTATTACAAACAAACGATCAATATAACACTCAATTTATCTTTTTTTTTATTTATCCAATTTCTGTTTCATCTATTTAGTTTTGTTAGTATTTATATGAAGATTTTCTCAGTTACAATTTTTATAATGTAAAACGCTTAGAAAATGATAGCTATGTTAGATGCTATGATAGCTACGTTACTTAGATTTCTTTTGCATTTTCTTTATCAACTTGAATGTCTTTTTAACAGCTAGTTCTACTACTTACTTGAAAAGGTTTAAATTTCTAAGTGGTAGTGAAGTATTGTATTAAGAAATGTATATTAATTATATTAAAGAGTAATTAATGCTTAAAATAAATGTTAAATAAGATAGCCGAGTAACAAGCAAATGCTTTTAATGGGGGGATGAATCTGGTACGTTAATAGCAAATTTTCAACATGTGGCATCGTTCTTGGCGGGTTTAACCCTAAGTCTCCTCGATTAGTAGTCTCTCTCTCTCTCTTCTTTTTTTTTCCCTACTGTGGTATTACCATAGTCAAAGCCTTCTCAAAGTTATCAAAATCTTAATGAAGAGCATTTAAAAGTTCAGAGCAGGTTAAAACATCAGTTTTCTGACAGATTGTGAAACTGGGAAAACTTGTGACGTCCAATATTATTCTCGTTTAGCCTTATTTTCGAAAGAAAGACTGTATTAATGGTTCTTGTTTTAATAAAATTTATTCTGCCACCTTGTAGTTATGCATAAAACTGAATAAATCTAGTAAAATAAATCTGTTGAATAGAAAAAAAAATCTGGTTTCCTCTTGATTAAACTTCCTTTTAAAATTAAAGCCACGATCTGTTTAATGAGAGCCACTATCGTAGAACTCCATTTACACCTAATAGATCTCCGAATTATTTTTTTGCTAACGTGAACCCCTTGTAGGCCGTCGTTGGCCATTAGGGGTTGATATAGACCGCCATCGGTGATTCCCAAAGTGGTCTATATGGACCCCCAGGGGTCTATGATGACCTGCAAGGGGTTCACGTCAGTGAAAAAATAATTTGGGGGTCTATGATGTGTAAATAGGGTCTGATAGTGGCTCACATTAAAACAAATCATAGCTTTTATTTTAAATGCAAATTTAAACAAGGTGAAACCATATTTTATCTAATTAATAGATTTATTTATTAATTTTGAAGAGGTTAATTTGCAGTTACAAGGTGACAGCAAAAATTTTATTAAAACAAGGACCATGTCAGCAATTTTGACTTAAAAAAGACATACTTGCTATTTATCACAAATTATAGAATATCGTGAGAACATTTTTAGTTATTCTTCCTAGTGAGAAGGAGTTTCAACGTGGTTGCTGATCTCCAAAACAAAAAATAAAGGGTGAGGAATAAGGGCTGGAAACTACTAACCGAGAAGATTTAGAGTTAAACTTGACTAGATTGATTTCAAATATTCAAAAATTGTTATTGAAGCATAAGAGTTATTCTCTCTTTAAATGCATTTGTTTGTTGCTCAGTTATTGTATATATTAACGAAATTTTAATTTAATTAACATGTTTTTCTTAAATTTTAAACACTATACTTCGCTTCAGTTAGAAATTTAAATCGTTTGAAGTAAATAGCTCTATACCAGATGTCAAAAAAAAACATTTAAACTGCTAAATTTGCAAAAAATTAATATTAGGTAAGCAGGGGTCTACCCCAAACCGAAAAACATGGCAAGGGGTCTACGAGACAAAAAAATTTGGGAACCTCTGGTTTAGATAAACCAATACCCATACTATTATAAACCATACGTGTAATTATATAATGCCGTTTACTAGATAATCCTAAATAAGTTTTCACAAATGTACTTAAGTAATAATTTTTAGATGAATTAATTGATTATTATTTTACTTTAATGACTTTTAATATGTGAGCTGTTAATATTATTGGATGCTACAAACACTTGATGTTCCTTTTTGTGGCCATTTCATGCATTTTTGCTTCAACCAACGTATTTCAATACAAAAAATAATATTAATTAATGTACTGTACCATTTTGGAAAAAAATTTTCTGTGTGTTTTTCATTGAATTTATACAAAACAATTATTTTTTTTGTACATAATGCATATATATATAAATAAATTAAAAGACATTCTTTTCAAAACATTTCTAAAATTATATTTCAACATTATTTTTCTATTCCATTGTTCATTTCTGACGATGTTACCGTGAACAGATGAAAAATATTTTATTCTCTATTCATTAATAATTTAACCTGAATTACAATGTATATAAGAATACTCACCTTAATGACATTAGTTTTATTTATAATGTGATGCCCAATAGATTGAAATTTTTCCATGTCCTTCAAGGTCTTTTTCACCCCACAGTGTTCTGTATCAATAATTCTGTACGCCGTCATATTAACGAAGTTGTACTTAAAATCTTCTAAATTATATGTCTCCACATCCTGAAAGAGCACAAAAATATTGTTATATTATTGTTATTCAAAATATTACTGTGTTTAAACGTTGTAGCGTTGCATCACCTAGAAATTAGATTAGGGGGCCGCGGGTAGCCTAGTGGTTAGAGCATCCGACTCCAGACCGAAAGAATGGGTTCGATGCCCGATGCCGCCAAATACCCTCCGAGCACACACGGAGTACGTGCTCATTAAATCAGTGGGTCCGAAAGACTTGTGGGTGGTCGCAGCTGAAACCACGAGTGCAGGGGACTGGAGAATATTTCCCTATCCTTCAGTTCCATGCCTAAATTGTGGAGGTGGAGATCGGTGGTTCGCCATCTATCGGAAAGATCTATCGTCCCTTTGGGAATTTCACTAAGCTAAATCGTATTATCACCTGTATGGTGCTCAAGGCTAAGGCCAACGACAGGCATGCATCTAGTCCCTTTCCATGATGAATTTCGTGGGCCAGGATCTGACTTTGTCAGACAGGTGGCATGAGCAACAACAACAACACAACAACAGAAATTAGATTAAATATTTCCGGCTTAGGTCATTCAGATAGGTTTCTTAATAATCATTACATTACTCGAAAAAAAACTATTGCCAATTACGCACAATAAGAGACCAATTTACTAACATCATAATTCGAAATTCCAGTTAAGGACATAGAATGCATCTGAGTTTGTATTTTATTATTTTAATTTAACATCACGTGAAGACTGAACTTCATTTGAAGTCAATAAAAAAAAACGAATAATAATCAATGAACGGAAAAAGAAGACATGAATAAATTTTTAATTAAATCAAATAATCAATCAATTTTATTTCATAAAAAATTACCAGTATTTTCAATTACGTTATTTTTTTTTTACATCAGAGTTAGTTTTTAGATTACACAAAATTGTTGGAAATTCAGAAAATTTGCTTGTTTAATATAATTTTTTCAAAAAAAAAAATGAATGAAAAGTAAAAATTGTTTTCCTAAGCAAAAATACAATTTTTAAAGTCAATTACGTAATCACACACTTGTATGTGAGCTGGTAATTATCAGTTTGATCCTTTTGTTCGTTCACAATCCTTGTCAATTTTCAGGATTTTTTTTTTGTGCAACATTTAGAGATATTTAAAAGCAAGCAATTAAAATAACGATCTATCTACTTAACAACAATGAAGTAAATAGACAAATCATTGCAAGGGTTCAGACTCAGCAGTCTCAATATGCAGTTAGATAATACTTGAAAGTAAATATCAGCGTTGTATGCAATTAATGCAGACACTTTAACTCGAATCTGGGGATAGTAAATCTAGATAAGACCGCTTAAGACCCAAAGTGACGAATGAAAGTGGATATTTATCTATTATAGTGAGATTTAATAGAAATACAATAACTTCTTAGTTGCCTCGTGAACTACATGTGGTTCCAAGCATCCAAATTTATATGACATAGGTTTTCTTTTAAGAACATATGTTTGCACATCACTTAAAATGCGTCCGCTTAGCATGGCACTTAAAGCATCGAGATCGAACCGAGGATCAGTGACGGATTTCATATTCAGCCTAACACTAATGCTCGCCATTCCTTCATCTGGAGGGAATCAAGAACCATGTCTAAACATCCAAAAAATATTCTGCTATGACGATGGAGATTTGATCAGATCCCATATTTTGAATCAGACATTTTGACTGATATAATGTATAGGGATGTGACTTTAGGTGTTCCATAATCGTACTTTAACATATTTCATCCGGAAAACGTATTTTTACGTTTTTAGCAGTCTGTCATAAAGCGATGTTCACGCTAAAATCCGTATTTAGTAGATTTTTAAAGAAAGAATGGTTGAGAAAAATTCACGAAGTAGTTAAAGAATTTTTGCGATTTTACCGGAAAACTTCAAAAAAAAATGTCCAGAACACGCATAAGTCCGAGCCGAAACATACCCACATGAATATATATTTGCTTCTTAACTGCTGATTAAAAGTAACGCGATTCGTTCCCCATTGTCACCGTTTTTTACATAGACGCGCGTATGTGGTGTTTTGGGGAAGGAAATAGCACAAACAACCAAATTATTCTCTGGTATAAGGAAATCGTTCCAAAACACTATCAAGGTCATTTTACTGCATTTAAAGGCCCTCGGAATAGTTTTCCAGATAGTTGCGAAAAGAAAAGAACGTATATATAAGTCCGGGCACTCAACGAACCAGTTGAGAAAGACACATATATACGCTGGTGGCAATTAGGCGTGTAAATACAATTGACTTTGATTTATTTTTTTTCTGAATGAGAACTTTCATCCTTATTGGTGTCACGTTTTTGGAGAGTGACGGTATGGGCAGAAGCAAATGACTAGGCATTTCTCCATTCCTAAACCCTAAAAGGCACATTTGAGAGGTTTTGGAAAGGCAATTACAATTCGCCTTCAATTGCCACAGAGACACAAACTATCCCATTTAAAGCATTTATTTTTCCAGTGAGAAAAGTGTTTACGTGTAAAAAGAGATAATATTTTTACTCAGTCACAATTTTAGTTTTACCTTATCAAGTTTTTTTCAGACTTTTTATGTTTAGAAACCCCACACATGATCATGCAAGTGTATTGTAATTCTTGTATGGTATTACTTATTATTACTATATCAACCTAAGCACATTCCTAATTTTCTAAATATACATCCAGTAATTCAGAAAATGATTAATTAGATATGATAATATTCTAAACTTTATAAATTTTTCTTAGTTAAGAATCATCATATATTAAATTAAAGAAAATATTTAATTAATTTCAGATATGAGGGGAAATGTCAAATGTAATGTTTATTGTCGCTTCAAGCAAAGTATATACGCTTCAATAAATTTTAAGTTACCACATATTACCAAAGAAAAAAAAACCAAATACTTGTACTTTCTAAAAACATATCGGTACTAGAACTTTCTCAACGGAAATTAATAGCTAAGGAGAGACAGAATTTTATTTAATTAAAAATATAAGAGACGTGTCTTTTTTTTATTATTGTATTTAATTTTTCTTGAAAATAATTATAATATCAGTTAGATGATTTAAATGTGCTGAGAAGACTTTTTTTCATATATCATACTAAGAATCGAACTCGACATAATAAATGCTGAAATTAATCTTTTATTTAGTAGTACTTAATTGTAATCATTAAAAATTTCATTTCCTTAATTCCATTCTACTAAGGTGGCTCAGTAAATTTATTTAAAGCAGAATGTAATACATTAAATTAAAACAAAGCGGATTATTTTTCTTTGCATATACTGCTGTGAGGAGATTAATTTCGGAAACTAATTCTGGAAGAGAAAGGAATTAATTTTCTTGGTCTGCAAATGGCGGTTGAGAAGTTTTTTCGTTATCTAAATGAGCTTATTATAATTTTAATTTTATATTTTTTCTTGATTAAATGATTTCACTCCTAAACTAATGTTTTTCGGTTAGGTTTTTATAATAATCATGAGTTTTCTTCATAAATCTGTATATTGTTAAACTAATTACAATCATAAAATGACTCCATAACCATTTTAAATATTTGAATTCCTAATCAAGTCTTTTGCGTTAGGCAGTGTTTTTTTAAACTGTGAGACGGAGCATATCGAACAGTTGAAAATAAAAGATTATTTTAAAAAATATATATATCAACAAATACTGCTTTGATTGACAAAAAAATTTCAAGGTAAAGTATCATATATATATTTATACATAAACAAAATCAATAATTATATATACAGAAAATGAAAACAATATTAAATTTTTGTAAGTTATCAGATATTGTCATAATTAGAGACTTAAAACAGAATTATGTATAAAGTGAAAATAAACAGCATAAAATGAAAAAAAGGACAATAATAGGGTATGTGATCCTCATCTGTATGCAAAGTTTACACTATTCGACCATAAAGCCAAAGTTAGTGTCAACCACCGCAGAATTAAGCAATCGTCATTCTTTCTTGTAGAGCAGTTTCGTGTTCAATAAGAGTGGCTGGAGGGGTGGGAAACGTGAAGATACAGCACGGCCTATATGGTCCCAAAGATTTCTCAATGGAATTAAGGTCGGACGAATATTCTGGCCACGCCATACGCGCAATCCCTACACTCTCCAGTAGTAGTCATCGACGATTTCAGCCTCTATGGGGGACGTACTTTACCTGCCTATTAAAAACAAAGGTAGGGGCCAACTGCTGCAGCACACCCTCAATACCGGGTTGCAGGTGGTCAGTGCGGTATCCTAATGAAATCCTGTTAACACACCATAATGCTTCCGCCTGGAATGCGTGATGTGTTCGGTGATGTTTTGGGAGTGATTGCGTATTCCTTTGTTTACGTCATAATCCTTATACGCTTGTCATCTGGCTCCGGTGTCTTGACCTCGTCAGTAAACATGACATTGCTCCAGTCAGACACACAGTCTAATTGCTATGTTCCCGGCACCACTTTAATCGTGCCCCTCTTGATTGGACGGATAGAGGAACACAAACTCGAGGTACCCGGACATATAGTCCTTTCATATGTAATCTTCATGCGCCAGTAGCTGCAGATATAGCCTTTACCACGACGTTGTAACCATAAATGCCACACGTGTAGAGGTCGCTCATGATACCGCTTGGCTACAATAGCAATAATATATCGATCTTCCGCGGGGATTAAATTTTGGGCGATCACTCCGTGGGCCTTCAGACAACTGTCTGTGTGGTTTGAATTTCTGGTTTCGCTAAACGTGAAATTGCCAGAATGATGAACGCCGAAGAAAAAGCAGAGCACACCCGTGATCGACTGTCTTGGTTTCAATGCGGCCCCACAGCACGCCAGTGCTCAGAATCTTCCATCTGCTGGAAGTCATGAAACATCGTATGTCTTGAGAACAAATTGTAATGAAAGTTATAAAACATCTTCTATCAGCACTGGCAAATTTTGAACTAAAACCTCTATAAAAGCTGGCTTCTTATAAGACCAAGTCCTTTTGCATATTTTTGACATGAAAAAGCCCGATTGGCTGTTACCTAACATATTTGCATAATTCCATCTACCTCTACAGTGAATTGCATCCTCTTCACTCTATTGGCTTGCGAAAAATAGCCTTTTTCTCTCCATGCTTAACTTTTGGAAGTGAGTGTAAATGTATCAGTACTACTCAACGTATTTGAAAATTAATCTACCATTACTAAGTTAAGAACAAATTTAATAATTACTAGTGACTTCCATAGGCTTATCATGCACAAAATTCTTATACTTACCTTGATAATTTTTGTGGTTATTGTAGAGTTTATTAGTAGAGTCAAAGCTCATTATTGATTTCAATACATTGTTGTTGTACGGAGGAGGCAGTGATGAAAATTATGATTAAAAACTGGGTCTCAAATGTTGAAAGTTTGAGAAGCACTGGCTTAAGAACATTATATTTTATAAATGAAAAAGAGAGAGAGAGAGTCTATTTAAAAATAAAAAAATATATATTTTACCCAACCATAATTTTAGAAACTATGATTATTAATTTTTTTTCTTGCAAATTAGTTGAATTATTCTAAGTTATTAATCAAACAGTATTTACGATTGTTAATTACAAGTTATATTAATAATTTTTGATCATTTCGGAAGTAATATTGATGAATTACGACATAAGTTCTTAAAATGTAAAGAAAATAACTCACATTCACGAGAATAAGAATAATATATATATATATATATATATATATATATAAGCTTGTAATACATTATATTTCGAATGTTATTAATTCAAACAATACATGTGCTTTCTCAAAAGTACAAAAAGATATAATGAATAATATGTTTGATTTAAGTAATAGTAATGATTCTAAATCAGTAGCGCACACAAGGGGGGGAATATCCTAGATGTCTGAACCCCCCCCAAAACCTTTGATTTTTTTTCCGATTGATTATAATTTTAAATATATAGCCCGTAAAATTTAATTAAGTATTTGTTATTAATAAATTAATTTTATTAATTAATTCTTATTATTTATTCAATAATTAATTTTTTACTGTTTATTTGTTCCCGAAAGTCGACAAAAGGAAAAGGAGCATGATACAAGAATGGTGGACTTTTGACCTGCTTCCCCTCCACTTGAAAAATTCCTGTGTGCGCTACAGTTCTAAATATTACCTTTTGTACAATTTTTTTCAGGCAAAATACCATTAAAATTTAAGACTTTTAAATTTAAAAAAACAGCATAAATTTGTATGCATGTATTATAATTGATTTGTAAACATACGTAATACCTTCTCCAGGTAAAATTTGTTGAGAATCGTTTTAACCCTTAACTTCCCACTGTTGCATTTCTGCAACATATGATTTATTTTAATTTAACAGGCTTAGTATTTTTTTAATTACCTACAAATCACTTGCCTGAGAAAAAAGTTTACTGCAACCAAATACATGCTAATTTTGTCACTAGAGGAAAGTACATTTTTTCCAGAAATCACAACAATTATAAAAATTTCTGATGCCTCAAGAACTGTGTTTTTGCTATAAAATAATCCATTATATTTCAGGCTTCCTCTTGTTTATTGACGAAATAAATTACCAGGTAAGAAAGTTAAGCATTTTATGTTCTTTAAAAGAAAATTTTTGATTTTCAAGGAAAAGTTTGAAAGAAATTTGATTTTAATATATGTTGAAAGTCTGAAATTGGTTTGGGGTTACCTTTTTAAAAATCCCCAAAACGCGTATACTAACCCAAGATGAAATTAAAGATATATGAATAATTGGGACAAATTAAGTGAAAAAAAGGGGGATGGTCTTAATATTCTGATGTGATGCTGATTTTACCGATTGTGTGTTCAACTAATAAAATTTTTGGATAGGACTGTAAAAAATAGTATTGGTTACAAAATACAATTCAGAATATAAAAACCGATGAGAAAATAAATTAGATAGAAATATTTCGTCGGGAAAATTTTTTAAATTTTTTTAAGAAAAAAAAATATTGCACAAAAAATTTTTTATGGAAAAAAAAAACATTTCATTGAATAAAGGGTAAAAAAAATTTATGGAGATGACCCGCCCCAAGAAAAATTTATGGTTTTGGGAGTGCGAAAAGGTAAAAAATTTTTGTTACAACAAAATAAATAACTGGTTTAAAAAATTTTCATTGTTTTAAAATAAAGCAATTTATAACAAAATAATAAAATCCCAAATAAAAAAAATTTTGGGAATTTTCTCACTTCCCAAAAAAAAAACAAAAAATGCAAATTCAATTTAAAACTGCTTTTTTTTTTATATATATTTTTCTCTTTTATTTTATTACTTGAGAACTAGCTAATGTAATTTTTTCATAGAAATTTAAAAAATTGGGAAGTTAAGGGTTAAGTATTAACTTCCAATATAACAACTAATATATCGTCCTGAAAATATTTTCTGGCTGTGAAATCTGGCACCATTTGGTGAGAGAAAATATTCTTCACCTTCTCTCAAGATTCGGGTTTTTTAAAAACGCGTTGAATGACGAGTGAAAAACCAAA
Source organism: Trichonephila inaurata madagascariensis (assembly GCA_019973955.1). Lineage (NCBI taxonomy): Eukaryota > Metazoa > Arthropoda > Arachnida > Araneae > Nephilidae > Trichonephila > Trichonephila inaurata. The sequence continues at coordinate 13,544 of BMAV01003647.1, read as the reverse complement.
AGTAAGAAGAAAACAATAAATTACTTAATGTTAAAAAACCATGGAAAATATTACCAATATATCAATGTGTAATTATTGATTGGATATTTAACATGTGTGTGTGAAATGAAAATCGTACATGTATATGCATTAAAAGCCAATTAAAAGCAGATAACTTGCTTCTGGGAAATGTGATGTTGAGGGAGGTTAAGTTAATGGAAACAAATGTAACCAGTTATTCAACCCTTAAAGGAGTGTTGCAATGGCAACCAGTATTAGTTTGACGCTGTATGGATAAGACGAAAGATGTAAGCACATTTGATCCGGAGTAAATTGTAGAGATACGACGAATGGATCATTCGATCTTGGAAGTGGATAGGCACTGGGATTTTCACAAGCCACTGTGTAACATATGTACTGAGTGGACGGCAGTTACGTTGAGTCATTGCTGGTTAATCCAAATAGCGTACATGAGAGGAGCCATCATCAGCTATTTCGCATTGTAACACAGGACAGACTGGTCGCAGGGCAATATTTATGTATTAACTTAGCTTCGATAAAATATTACTCTTTAACTTTATTTTACGAACGTTTTGTAAAAAGGACATGACAAGTAATTAAAAAAATCATTCTTCCCAGTTTTTAGAAACTAATCTGTTATTTTTCCTCGGTGAGCGGAATTAGGAGCACACATATACTTGTACGCATATTTTTTCAATTAAAATGTGATAAATTAAAAATAATAAGTTTTCTGTTTTTTTATGACTATTTAAAATATGATTATTTCATTCAAGCTATTTCTAAATCGTATTTTTTTAAAGACTATATTGATTATAATTTTTGTGAAATCATTAAATTAATGTTTTTTTTGTATATGTATTTGCTGTGCAATAATGGAAGGAGGAATTGTTATCTTCATTTTTACTTGGTTAACTAGCTTTAACAATAAAAACTATATGTAGTAGGGTTATCTTCATGATTTACCTGCTATACCATTATATTCCCTTCTTTCTTTTGTACGTAGTTCACTTACAGTTCAATGACTTTCAAAAATCATTCAATATCAAATAAAAACATGTTTCTTTTTTTAAACAAAAACGCGTAAGGAAGATATTAATGTAAGATTAAAAATTAAAAAAATAAAAAAACAATTAAAAAACCATAATTTGAATACAAATTGTTATGCGTATGATGTAATAGTTGCATTACGTTTACGTATTATATTTATGGAACTATAATTAAAAAAAATTATATTCTCTGTTAAAGCATACAAAAAATTCAAAAGAAACCGAAAGAGTAATCGCATATGTTTCCATATAAGTACATCTAGATAAAATGAATAAATATACTAAGAATAGTTATTGTACGAAAATTAACTTAATTAATTTTTTTAAAACATAAAACACACATTTCTGAAAAAGTGAATATTTTCAATTATACTTGGTTACATAATAATTATAGTTTAATTGTATAACTTTTTTTTTAAAAAAAAAAAAAAACTAAGATTTTTAGTTGATGAATAAATTTGTTTCATAATTGTTAGACATATTGTTAGATCAAAATTATCACAAAATAAATTTATATTTTAAATGGACATTGTAAAAATATTTCCCATTTTCAATTTCGGTTGCTGATAGAAATACCAATTTTCAAAAGGGTTAACACCTAAATAAATAATTAAGATTTATCACCATTTCAAACAACTAAATGTGTTATCTGTGTTAAAAGAAACATGAATTTAACAACATTATGTGGAAAGTATTTCAAATGACCTAAAAAAGATTCATTCAAGTAGATTTTCATAGCATCCTTAATCAATGTGTATTTGATGCCTTGATTTATAAAGTGTATTGATTTTCAGAAAAATTTATAATTATCGATTGCATTTTTTTTCTAAAAAAAAATTTATTCTTTTCAATCATTTCTGAGAAAAGCATTCGCTTTTTTCATTTGACTTCTCTCACATAAGAATTTGGTTCTGATGAAAAAAGGTATTCTTTTACTAAGCGGAAGCCATTTGTAGAAGATTATCTTCTCAACATGAAGATTCGAATCTAACATTTATTTCCACTGAATAAAATACACAGACAAAGGAATTTATCTTAGTGCCACTCCAGTTTCTTCCCTGTCCCATTACAAAGAAAAGAATTCCATCAAATTTCGAAATCGATGAAGACATTAAAGATTTTAATCAGCATCGTCACATAAGATGGCAGGATGGGAATTTTTAATTTAGCAGGCTCTCACACATTGCGCAGATAGCATTTCTGGTCACATTCTCATTTTGGAATTCGGAAAATGTCAAAATCGGAAATTTTCAAATTACGCTTCTAATGTAAAATCTTTTATAACCTTTTTTTTTCATTTTTTTTACCACGTACTTAACTCTTCTTTAATAACTTTTCCGCTAGGCCCCCAATTTCCCTACGCATACATGGAATGAAGTAAAACATTTTACATATAAAGAAAAAGTGGTTCCAAAATTAACCTACAGAGTTGAAAATCAAAAAAACTTAGCTCATGTAAATCAGTTGTTATAATCGATACGGTGTAAGAGTTATCATATCAATTTCAACTTACGCAACTTATTTTATTAAATACATTTTACAAATGTTTTAATAAAAGCACAATAGATAATTATACATTAATTAGTATGTATTTTCAATTAAGTCAAAAGTAATTAGAAAGTTATAATTTTGAATTTTCATTTGTAAGTTTTCGTACAACATAAAAAAGAAAATTTTAAATAAAACATCCATTGCAATAAGTTTAATGAGATATTTTAATCAAAATTAAAACTTCCCAAGAAACATTTCAATAAATGAATTAAAATGGATTAACTAAATATAAATTAACTAAATGTGCTTATCGCACATTATTTTAAACAATTGATCAGTTGAAAAGTTTCGAAATTACTTTGCAAGTTTCGTTTTTGATGGATTATCCTTTAAAAATTAATCTATGATTGATGTTTGGGAAGTATTTTACCATAATATAATTCATTTTTATTGATTTATATTTTACCATGAATTATGAAATTTGAAATTTTATACATACATTTCTTGTAAATGTTCAACATAATTTACTTATACAGTTAAAAAAGAAATTAATTGTATTTCGTTTTCAAAATTTTTCAAAATTAATTTGATCTTCCCTTCAGAAAAAAGGTAAATTTATAGAGATTAAGATATCTCTCACAGGGTTTCACTGATATCCCCTCTCTCCCTCAAAAAAATACTTATACTTATTGAAAATACTATCATAAATACCACTACAGTAGGACACATTTGTAAATTATTATTTGAAAATGAAACGCTTTTCACTATAATCTGTTTTTAAAATATTTTGATTTTCCCCAATTAGCCCCCAAAAATATCAAATGGAGATTTTTTGGGGAGTTTTGTATGTACAATTTCTACGTAAGTATACACTGTGATAATTTAAAATGCTTAATCAATATTATTTATATAATTTAAAAATTATATATATATATATATATATATATATCAGTTATAAAAGATTTAAAATAAAAAGAAAAATTAATCTCAAAGGGAAGGGTGAGATACTAGTTAAAAGAAAACTAAAACCCCAAAAAACACGTGGATCTTTTTTCCCCAAAATGGAATAAAAAATTTTTGGGAAAGGGCAATGAGTATTCAGTATAGATAAAAGTAAGAACACAGGGGAAATAAACCATAGGAATGCAGGGACGGAAACGCTTTCATGGCGCCTTAGTGATGACACAAAACCCCAAAAAGCCAGGAAAGTAAGAGGGAAAAAATGTTTATTGCCCCTTAGAGAAAAAAAAAGGGGTTCCCAAGGGGAAATAAAGGTACTTGTGTAAGTGATAGAGTTAAAGGGAAAAATTTTTAAATTTTTATAAAAATTTTTAAGGACCTTTTTTCAACATTGCCCCGGGGACCCCAAATCAATGAAATTTTCCAAAACCCTGAATTTTATCAAAAAAACCTTTGAGGTCCGTGGGGATATTTTGGGGAAACCACTGGCATATATTTAAAAAAACCCTTTCCCAGGCATTTTTTGCGGGTACTAAGAATAAAATATTTTTTTTTTGTTCATCTTATTCTTTGTCTTTCTTTCCCCCCCCTAACTACCCCACTTGGTCCCCCTATTATAGCAGGTGTTTCCCCATGGGATTTCCCACCCCCAGGTGTTTTCTATCTGATTTAAAGTTTGTAATCACTGTACATGTACAACACTGTAAATACTTTTGTAAAATTTTTGTAATATCAGATTTTTAAAAAATCCCATTAAAAAATTTTTGGGTTTTTAAAAAAGGGGGATTATAAAAAAAAATTTCAAACACAAAAAAAAATCCACAAGTACTAGGATCTTTTTCCAAACGGAACGAAAAATTTTGGGAAGAATATATGTAGAATATTCCATTTGTAAGAAGTTAGATCATATCACATTTACCGAGGTCGTAATTTAACCAAACGGAAATTCCACATCAACCCCATCTGGGTTTTTTTTTAAAAAACCCCGAACAAACCCTTTTTTCGCCGAGGCCCCAACTTTCGGGGGAAAAGCCGGTTTTGCGCGCCCAATTTTAAAATCCCGCCAGGGGTAAATCTTTTTGGGACCTTTAACGATTTCCCCTTTTTCCACCGCCCCGGCCAGGCGGAAAAGTAAAGAAAAAACCCATAATGAATTCTTTTTTAATCTCAATTGCCTTTAAAGGGTAATGGGGTTTCTAATTTTCCAATTTTCCCGAAATATGTTTATCTAATTTTTTTTTTTTAAAATTTCCCCCCCTTTTAAAATCTCCCTATAATTAATAAATTTTTTAAGTTTTCAATTTTAGTTTCTTTCTTGAACTTTTTGTCTATTTTATTTCGAAATTTTCAAACCCAAAAACCCCCTAAAACCCAAAGAAAAAAAACCCCATCATCTGAAGTACCCAATTTTTTTAAATTTTGGGGGTTTGGGATTACAAAAAATTTTGGGGGGGATCGCCCGGGATTGATTTAAATCTTTTTCCAAACCCTTTCTTTTTTAAAAAAATTTGGTTTTAACCCCTAAATTGGGGACGTTGACGAAATGTAAACAAAGGGTTTTTCCCTCTCAAAAAACCTTTTAACTATTTAACAATTTACAGTGATCCTTTTCATTGAGTTACTTGTCGTAAGCCCCTTTGGGTAAAATTTTCCCTTTTCCCGTTTCATCTGCAGAACTCCCCCAAGAACTTTCAATTAGTTTTAAACAACTGTAGGGGAAATGTGTTTTATTTTTTTCATTAAAAAAAAAAATCTCAAAAGAAGAATTTTGGAGCCATGTCATGCTGTTAATAAAAAATTTTTTTTGGGTTTTAAAGTTTTTTAATTATATTTTTAAAAATAATGTTTATCTTTAAAATACTATTTTTTTTTTATATTTAACCCTTGTTTTTTAAATTTTTTTGAAAGTATATCTTTAAAATTTTAAAGGAAATTTTGAATATTCAAGTTATTTTAATTTTTTTGCAATTCTTTTAAAAAACAATTGATTTATTTTTTTTAAATTATGTTGTACAATTTTGAAAAACCAAAAATTTCCCTTTTTGTTGGGGCCAACTGCCCTTTTGGGAGGGGCCTTTTAGCTTGGGAATTCAAAAATCCATCCTTTTTGGGATAAATATTTCGCAATTTTGATTACTGTTTCCTTTTTTTAAAACTTTTTTCCCCACGGGCTGTTGTGTAAAAAATTTAAATTTCATTTCCTGAAATTTTGAGAAAAAAATTTAAACCCCTGAATTTTTTTTGCCATTTAAAAATCGTTCATTTTATAATTTATTGATAAAGAACCCAATGATCCAATTTTAGTGGCGTACTTTATCATTCAATATATGAATATTTTGAGTTTTTTTTGACAAATTATTATCCTTTTATTAAAAAGGGTGTGCTTATTATTAGAATTTGATGATGAGATGGGATCCTGAATGTTTTTTATTTTTTTGGGTTTAAAAAAAAATATATATATGAGCTTTTTCCTTGGTGACTAACTTATAATTGTTTGTTTTGAATGATTAAATTTTTTTTTTCATTTTGTAATAAATTTAACCCTTTTTTTAAAAACAAGTTTTTATTTTAATTTTTTTTTTACTTTAAATTTTTTTTTGCATTTTTAAACCAAAAGGAGACAACTGATATATTAAATGTTTTTATAGAATTTTTTTTGGTTGAAATTAAAATTGAAGTATTTCTTTAATATTACATTTTAGCTCCAATTTTTGTTTTAAACCAAATTTGGGCTAAAATATTTTTAAGGGGAAAAATTTTGAGTATTTCATTGCATTTTTTTAAAGTATTTTGGTGCATTTAAAATTTTTTCTTAAAATTTTGGTTTAAATTTAAAGCAGGGGGTTTTTCTAATACTATAGTGATACCATTTTAGTTGGGAAAAAGGGGACAGTTTAGTTAATTCTTTTTTAGTTACTTTTAAAATTAAATTTAAATTTTAAAAAGGCCTATTTTCCCCGGGAAAAGGGCGAAAGTGAAGGTTTTTCCCAAACCACAGAAAAAAATTTAAAATTCGGAAAAACTATGACCACCTTTCCCCTCTAAAAAACCTAATTTTTAGTAGTGGGGAAAATGACGAAGATCTAAACCCAAAAACCCCCAAAAAACGATAGTAGAGGATCGTGGCCGGGGAAAAAATTTTTGTAAAGAACGGGAAGAAAAAAATTTTTAAAAGCTTTCCCGGGAGAAAAATTTCGCTAGAAGAACGAGAAGAAAGAATAACATCGAAAAAATTTAAGTTTGAAACAAAAAAGTAAAAAAATTTGAATTGGAAAAGGTTGAGGATCCAAGCCCAATTTTAAATTAGGTGTTTATAATCCAAGGTAATACTTTTAAAATTTCCCCGGCCCAAAAAAGTGTCAAAATTTATACATCGTTTTTGATTTGAAAAAAGGGGCACGTCTTTTTCTTAAAAATTTTTTGAACGTCAAGCGCAGAAAACTGGATATAAATTTAAAATTTTGGGTTTCTATCTGTTAGGCAATTTTCCCTTTAAATTTCACATCCAAAAGGAAAAAGCCTATGAAAGGGTTTTCCTTCCCTTTCGAAAATGTTAAAGACTTACTTACTGGGAAAGTTTTAAGCCAACTCCAAAAAAATTTCGACAGCTATTTGTTTTTCACCAAAAAAGGGTCCCGAAAAAAAATGGATTGATTTCTACCATGAATTAAATTTTTTTACTTCAACGGTTATTTGAGGTTTAAAGATAGATAATTTCGAAAAAAATCTGATCTAATTTATAACGGGTCCCAAAAAAAAAAACACCTTTCAAATTTAAAAAATAATACTTTTGATGAATGGCCAAATATGAATCCCCCCTTTAATTGGGAGGAAAAAATCAAAAAATTTAAAAATTAAAAAACAGGGCAAAAGGGTAAAACCATTTTGCGAAGAAACAAGAAAATTTAAAAAACCCCCTTTAAAAAAATCGTAGATAAGGGAAAAACCGAGAAAAAATTGGGAAAACTATAACAGAAAAGATAAAGGGGTTTAGCGTCAACAAATTTCAACAAAATTGAATTCCCCGTCGCCAAGTACGAAAATGTTCCAAAAATGTCAAGAAAGCCGAAAGGGTATTACAAAAAAAAATTACGAAAAAACCCAAACTACAATGCTCAAACGAAATTTTCAAAGTCAAAAATTCCCAAAAAACGTCCCGGGGGAAACTTGGGGCACCCCAAAGTTAAGGGGTTTTTTCGTACTAAAAAAAAAATTTTTCCGGGAAAAAGAAAAAACATTTTTAGACAGTGGTAGTACTGTAAGTTTGCTGCGAAGGAAAAAAGCAGAAGAATCATGGACCCAAAAAAAATCAAGAATAAAAAACTTCCACAGGTATTGGGGGCACAGGTGAAAATCTTACCGGGTTCCCCTTTTAAATGAATTTAAAATTACAATGAAAAAATTTTTCATTGACTTGGCTGTTGTACCTGCCGATAAATTAAAAATTTAAAACAAAAATTGGGCGACCTTTTTGGAAAAAGAACATAAGTTTTAGAAAAAAGGAGTTTAAATTTTCAAATAAAAATCAAGCACTTAATGCAAATTTGGGGAAAAAATCTGCCGAAAATCTTTAAAAACCAGACCTGCGCCCGGGTTTAAATTCCCGGGAAATTTAAAAAAGGAAAACCCAAAAAGTTAATAAAGATTATAAGGGCCGGGAAAAAATAGCATCTACCGACAGGTAGAATTTTTCTGAAAAACGAAGAACCAGTCCTTTAACCACCCGCCCACTAGCGTTCCGAAAAACAAAAGGTTAAAAAAACTAGAGGAAAGGGCCCCAAAAAAGGGGGGAAAATCCAGCCCCCGAAATTGCCAAAATCCCGATGTAATGGTAAAAAAAAAAGATGGACGTCGGGGGAATGTGTATTTCTTTAAAAAGTTAAAGAAACGGGGAAAAAAAATTTCCCCTTTCCGCCCATCGAAAATGTTTAGAAAATTTCGAAAAACAAAAGGGATATTCTACGTAAAGGCTTTTTTTTTGATGTTGGGGGAAAATTGAGAAAGTATAGTCCCCACGTCCCAAGAGGGAATTTGAATTCAAAAAGTTCCTTTTGGGCTGGGGCACAAGTCCCGGGGGTTTTTCCCAAAGCTATGTTTCAAGTATATATAGAATCTTTTTTTACGGGGAAAAGGGAAATTTTAATCAGGGTTTTTTTGGGGATCTCGTAATTTTTGGGAAAGACGAAAAAGGAAAGGGCTAGAAAAATTTAAAATTTTTTTCGAAGCCCCTAAAAAAACGGTTTGGAAATTAAATTCCCAAAAAAATGCCAATTTTAAAAAAAAATCGGGAATTTTTTGGTCACGTTGTGGGGAAAAAGGGGCCATTAAAAACCCTCTTTCCGCGAAGAACAAGCTGTCCGAAAATTCCCCGAACCAACAAAAAAAACAAGTCCCGCTTTTTTGGCTTAACCGGTTATTTCCCCAAATATATCAAGGACCCATTCCCAAAGAAGCTAAAAAAATTTTGCGATTTAACAAGAAAAAAAAAAATCCCCTTTTTTTTTGGGGCTCTTCAAAAAACAAACATTTGAGAAGCAAAAAAATTTATGTCCAAAGGCCCCTTTTAAAATTTAAAAAAATATGGAAGAAAAGAAAATTCAAAAAAAATGAATTTCAAGGAATGACCCCCAAAAAACATCGAAACCATACAATCTGAGAACCGAAAGACATACAAAAAAAAGAAAAATAGCTCCCAAAGTACAAAAAAAAGGGGTCTAAAAGCCATCCCAAAAGGGCTCAATTTGGAATTGGGCTAAAACTTTCGACCAAAAATTTTTAGGTCTTTATAAAATAACCAAGTGAATTCTAGGGGATAGATATGGGAAATGGGAAAAAGGGTTGGGGCATCAAAGGACCGAACCACCACCCACCCCCAACTTTATTTAATGAAAATTTTTTATACAAATTAAATTTTTTAAAAGGGAATTATTTTTTTAATCTTTTTCATATTATATCCTTTTTTGGGGAAATTAATTGCTATTATTTGGGAAAACCTTTCCTAATTTTCTTATATTTTGTTTGTAAAAATTTTTATATTTTAGTATTATTCTTTTTCCTTTCAACCTATTTGAAGGATATATTTTTTTTGGGTTTTTGATTTGGGATTTAGTTAATTTAAAATCGAAAAATAGAATATTTGTATTTTTTTTTGTTTTATTTTAGATTCGGAATTTTGTAAATACGGGGTGATCTTTTTATCTTTTTATATTTTATTATAATAAGAAAATATTTTTTTGGGGGGACAAAAAATTTTATATATTTTTAAAAAATTTATGGTTATAGCTGGAAACCAATTTATTTCTTTTTTGTAAATAATTTAGCTTTCCAAATTTAAAGAGCTGGGGACCAGCCAGCGAGGAGGTGATTTTGTAGGATTCCATTTGTTAAATTAGGGTTTACCATTTTTCCGGGGGGGCAAAAATTTTAATCAAAACGGGATTCCCATCAACGCCATCTTTGGTCCTTTTTAAAAAAGCCGACATGAACCCCCTTTTTTGAGGGCCCAAAATTTCCGTCGGGGAAATCGTGTTTCGTTTCCGTCCGCGGCAGGCGGTAAATCTTTTTTAAAAAAAACCCTAAAGGGGTTCTTCATTCGTCCGCGCCAGGCGGTAAGTCTTAATAAAAACCCAATAATGAATTCCCATTTTCTCAATTGCCTCCCCCTTTAAAAAATGGGATCTAACTTTCCCTATTCTTCCGAAAAAATGCTTTTTCTAACTTTCCTATTTCCTTTTTTAAATATTCCCCCTGTAAATACTCCCCCATAATTCTTTTTTAAAAATTTTTTAGTTTTTTAACTAGTTTCTTTTTTTGAACTAATTTGTCTTTTTATTTCAAAATTAACTAACAAACCCAAAAAAACCCCAGACACCCGCCATAAAAACCCGCCATCTTGAAGAATTCAAAACTTTTTAAGATTTCCGGTTGGATTCCCATATATAAGAAAAAGGGTTAAAAACACCCTTGTATATTCTTTAAGGCAAAACGAGAAATTTTAGTTTAGCATTGAACAAATTTGTTTCAAAAAGTAATAATTTTTCAAAAGAATTGTAAATATCATATTGAGAAATGCTGTTTTTGACAATTTTAGTTCTTTAAGATAATGATATTTCTTTTAAGGTGATCAGCAACTCATCGTCCTTTATAGTCATTATTACTATATCATTTTTATATTATCATTCTTAAATTATAAGATTTATTCTTATATTATACATTAAAATGTATGTCTTCTATCTAAATCTGTATACAATTACAAATCGGCAGAGTGAATGCTCTAAAATAAAGATTTACATGAGCTAAAAAAAAAAGATTAATGTTTCGAAGTAAATGGAAATTATGCAATCTATTTTTGCTCTATTTTATTCGCAGTTATATAAATTTCCCTTAAATATTAATACGATCTAAATATCAATAATTACAAAAAAAAATTATAATTATAATAATTATAAATTCATTTATACTTCCCGAAACTCAACTCTCAATAAAAGATTTTTTAATTGTGCTATGCGAACTATGCATAGTAGACAATGAATTCCCTACTGTTTCATTTCTTTAAGCTTTCATTCTATTTATTTCGTCAAGCAATTTATTCCACCATAGATACATAACGTAAAATGTGCATACATTTCTAAACGCGACAAGTTTTCACCTGACACTTTAATTATCTATCTCAACATTCTTCAGGAAGATGCTTTTTTTTTACTCTTAAGTAATATTTCCTTTCTCTCTCTAAAAGCATTAGTCTTAAAAGCATTCAAATATTTAACAGGGACTTGTCGAATATGAAACAGAAGAGGCGGAGTAAGTGATATAAGAAGAAAATCTAATTTTCATTCTTTGCAAAGAAGACGTCTTATCAATTAGACACTTTATATATCAACGTTCTAATTTATTATTAAAATACTCTTTATCTTATGAAAGTTTCGATTAAAAAGAAATGTAGAATACTTTAAACTTTAAATTGTTTCGTATACAACTAAGAGATGATTGAAACGTAAATGCTTTTCTTTCCTTTGAATGAATTACTTATCTTTAATGAAGTTCTTGTTTAAGTTTTGGAAATAGATAAATTAATACTTAAAACATATTTTGAATATAAAAACTTATTTTAAATAAGAGAATTCAATGTTTCATATGTTAATATTACTAAACTAAATGATGTAAAATCTTGATGAACTGAACCTGTTGGATTAATAATTACCATGCTACAAGTAATTGTGTTCTTCATCATTTATTCATCATCAATTGTGATCTATTCGTCATCAAAGAAAAAAAATTGTGTAACATTGTTTTATCATCAATTTTATAAATCATTTATTCATCATCAGTTGTGTTCTTCATCTACATCGTTAATTTATTATAATTAGATTTGAAAATTGTAAGGTTTCTTATTCTAAGAAATATAGTGATACAGTAATTGTGACAAATTCTGGGTGATCATCTTTTGGAGACCATAACTACTGCCCGAACGCCTCAATGGCACAAAATAACAAGTCTTCCTTCAGCATGTCCTCCCTGAGTTGCTGCACGGAGTACCGGCCATTGTGCACCAGAACAAGTGGTTCAGGCACGATGGTGCATCAGTTCATTTTTATTGCACTGCGTACTCACCTCCATGTGTAAATATTTCGGGAGGTAGATTAGACGAGGAGGACATATTGCTTGGCCTCCACTCTCCCCAGACCTCCATCCCTTGGATTGCTTCCTCTGAGGTCGTCTGAAATCGCTTTTCTCACGACACGGATCGTCATCGCTTCATTTGATATCGCTAACTCACCAGATTTGTTTGAAGGCGCCAGACAGCCCTTCGTGTGCTATGACCAAAGTGACCGCAACATTGAACAATTCCTGCAACAATCGCTTGTCCTTTCACTTCTGACGTCAAACGGTGATCCAATGTTCGCATTGAGACCTTCTTTATGTGTAATAAAGGTATTTCTTACGTTTTATTGTTCCTTTACATTCCACTCTTCACCCCACCCTTAAAAATTGTTTTTGCGAATTACCCCGACTAAATTGGTTTCGACGCCATGCTCTATGGTGATTTGTCGTCTCCATACTGCCTGATATCACCCCTCTAAATTTGTTGATAGAACTCGGCAACACCCTGTATAAATATAGCTAATTAATTTGTTTTCCACATAAAATGATTCTTCATTTTGCACTCATTACAGCTATTAGAACATTAATGTTTGTGACACAAAAATGAAATTTCAAATCAGAAAAAGATATATACATTAGGTTGTCAAGTATGAAATGGAACAAAGTTCATATATTATTTTATAAAACCTCATTTAGAAGCCGTATTTTGGCATAATTTGTTTTTCGTGTGAAAGGTACATCTTTTCTTCTTTAACGCATATTTCAGTCTTAAAAAAAATTAACTGATCATCTTAAAATCGAATTCAATTATGTGCATTTTTTGCTCCATTTCATACTTGGCAACCTAATAAATTATAAGTAGCTATGCTTGGAATGTATATAATTTTTTAAGGTTTTTTTATAGAATATTTATTTCCAAAATATATAGGAATTATTATATACAACACATTTGATAATTACCTAATTTTTAAAATTTAATGATTAAAAATATGAATGTTCGAAAAAATATATGTAAAGATATTAATTTATGTGAATTAGGAATACAAATCAAATGAATTATTTGAAAATATTCACCAAAAATTCGTACGCAGTATTAAAAATAAAAAGTGAATAAAAAAATTACATATATATATGTCAAGCATCGAAAATACATAATGATTACATTTATACATAATTAAAGTGAATCTTTTCTATTAACATTTTAAAAGTTCACTTAGATTTTTATTGTGTTATTTCAAGAGAAGTATTTTATATCCTTCTATTTTTTCAGGGTCAACTTAATTTCTAGAAATCCATTCTCTTAAATCAGTAAAGGTGAATTTCCTCTTCTGGTTTAGAGTAAAATGTCTCTCATTTATATTTTGAAGGTAAGGTTAAAAGAGACATTAAATTTCTTATGTTCAATTTAGACGTACGATTTATATACATTACCAAAAAAACCCAAAT
>BMAV01003646.1:0-26788 GCA_019973955.1 Trichonephila inaurata madagascariensis | reverse complement strand
GAGATCAATAGTTCGAACGTTTCACCCAAAAAGGAAACCCTTTTAAACCTTTTTGTCAGTTCACTAGAAACATTTCGATATCCCCTTTCACACTCAATTGGTTGTCCCGTGTTCTAGTTATAAAATAATGTATTTTTAAATTTACTTGTGTGTTTTAAAATTTAGAAAATGTCCTTCAAATTCATTAATTTTAATATAAAATTTTTTTTCTTAATATTGCAGTTTTTTTTTTTTGTTTTTTTTTTTTTATGGGTGGATATATAAAATAAACATATTTTAAATTTTTAAAAAAGTGGAATAATTACTTCTTTTAATATGCGGTTTTTATAAATTTTAAAAATTTGATGGGCTTATAAAGATTTTTAAAAAAGATAAACCCTCTATATAACGAATTTTCCTTATAACGAACTTTTTTCGGAGATTTAGCGACTGCTTTATATAGAAGCCCGACTGTATCTACATGTTTCACTATTATTGATCATCCTTAATTTCTTAATTGTTTCGTTCGTTTTCATTACCTTTTAAGGTATGTGCTCATTGTTTTAAATTAATGTGACTATGACGTCACATGAGGCGGCTGGGTAGCGTAGTTCGTTAAGCACTGGCCTTGTACGCCCAAGTTTGCGGGTTCGACCCCGGCCCAAGTCGGGGGATTTTCATGATGTAAAAAATCTACAGCCTCCATGCCGTATGGTTTTGCGGCATGTTAAAGATCCACAGAGTGTTTGCTTGGTTTCTGCGCTCTCAGCAAAATTTCGCATAATTAGAAAACAGATCCCTCCCTCTGGGGGGCGCTAAATTAAAATTCATAGCGGCAATCGGGGGCCCACAAAAGGGGGGCCTAGGGGTCAGACCCCCATAGCCCTTAATTTTTTTTTTTTCGATTGGTTATAATTCTATGTATACATTATGTAAAATTGAATTATGTATTTGTTATTAATAATTAATTGTATTAGTTAATGCTAATTATTTATTGAATAATTAATTTTGTATTTCTTTTGTTCCCGAAAATCGACAAAATCAAAAAAAATAATTGGGTGGTTTATTGGAGCAAAGATCCCAAAAAGGTGGACTTTTTGACCCTGCCTCCCGAAAAAATTTTTTTTTGCGCTACTGGTGGCAATTGGTATCAACAATGATGCCAACTAAAAAGTGATACCACTTTAAAAAATGCTATAGGCCTGTTTAAATAAATCCGCAACGCCATTTGAAAAAAAATGACGCGACACAAGATAATAACAACCATGTTTTGCCTACCAACCAGCTTATAAATTTAGGTGACGTCACAGTCACATGATAAATGCAGTTACGTGTTTCCAGCCAATCAGTTAACGCTCTTCGCTGTTGCCAACTTTTTCTTTTTGTAGAAACTTTCTTTTAACATGTACATATTTGTCAACAATACTAAGACACTTGAATGCATTTGATTTAAAAATACATGTATAAGTCAATAACTTTTATGAATTTTTTTTTTGAACACTCTTAATAATTGAACATCTTTACCAAATTATCCAATTTAAAATTTTTTCTAAGTCTTACAAGTAGAATAACAAGTACAAATCTAGTGTCAGCTCTAAATTCAATGAAGAACACGTGATTAATATCGATCATGTGACCACCAGGAATTTAACCCATAAGCGTAATGTGTGCTCTTTTTTAATTTAAAATTTTATTTAAATGTTCATTTCCTTAGGTATTTTATATTTAATGGAAATTGTCTACTTATATATATAAAATCACATGAAACCACCGCATCGAACAATACATTTTGAATTGATTTTTTTTAATGAAAAATCGCTCTCTCTCTCTCTTTCCTACCTGATAAACTTTTTAACAACTTACTATAAAAATTGAAAAACAATAGTTCAACATCCAAAATAAGTCTTTACACGTCTTATTTCTATTCTTTCGAACACAATGTTCGATAAAGTAAAACAAACAAAATATATGTCCGTTGGTAATTTGTCAAATTCATAAAAATCGATGTCGAAATTTTTATTTTTCTTTCAGTAAACGAAAAATTTTCAAAGACATGCATTTGGGTGGAACAATAATTTTGTTGTCTTTTTTTCGTTGTAGTATCGAAATAAAAAAACCATTTTTCAACGATGCATTTTATGTTTCTTCTTTCGCGTGACAGTTATAAATTCTTTAATAATTTTTAGACTGTTCTATCAAATCATAGTAATATTTTTATTTGGATTAAACTTATTCAGGATGCTCATGATTCATTACATGTTTTGAAATTCAATACGCCATAAGAGAGAATTTTTAAAAAAAAGTGGTGACAAATGAAAATAAAATAAATTTTTTATAATTCTTAAATAATTGGTAATTTTGAGAACACTTTAACTTTTCCATTATATTTAGAAAAATTGCCTCCTAATCTTACCTTTAAAAGCTGATTTTTTTCTTACAAAAAAAAAAAAAAACATGAGAAGTAAAAGTATTAAGTATCAAAAAAAAGTTTACATAAATTATAATCTATCGATATACTAAAACTTACTGCTGAGCTAAAATAAAAAATATGTGCGTTTCGATACGTTCTGATTCCATCTCTTCAAGAAAAATACAATGGGCATGGTAGCATGGTGGTCAAGGTCACTCATTCTTATCCGGCGTGACTTGAGTTCAGGCCTGATGCCACTGAAAACCCGCTGTGTAGAGGAGGCCAAAATGCATTTGGCCGTATCCCCGTACACCTCAACTTTTTTTGTCCCAAATTTTCGCCTAATCTGAGGGAAGGGTTGCCATAAATAAAACGTCATGCTCTGACGTCGCCGCGCTCTTTTCCACATTGAAAAAATTTACCGATTTTTTTTGCTTCGGGAAAAAAAATAAAATTTTTTCTTTTATTTCGTTCCCCTTTTGTTGATGGGTGTAAACAGAAATGGAGAACCACCCTATTTAAACATTATACGCCGTTAAAGGATAAAACACCATTAAAATATTATACGGCATATCTGATGTGTTAGACGAAACCGAAGCCACCATCTTGTTTATGACGTAGTGTGCAAAGAACCCCATTGGCTGGAATTTCAAGCAACTTTATTTGGAATAACTTGTTGAGCTCACTAGCCAAAAGTTGTTCTTAAGCCGTTGCTATGGCAACTGAGTAAAAATTGCACGAATTGGACGAAAAATTGCTTGAAAGGTGCACGTGTGATACGGCCTTAAAACTGTCGAGGCTCAAAGTCCTGCTGTTGCCATGGTGTAGAAGTCCGGAGAGGGGTATCAGCTCGGGTAACCATGAACAAATGTTAATGAACGTTCCTTACTCCCTCAAAAGGATATTAATGAAAATCACGTTTTATTAGACACTTTGACTTTTAATAAAAATTGTTTTTAATTCTATTACTTATTATACTTATATATTAATTAATTTAGAAGTATAAATTGCTAAGGAAAGAACTTTTAACAATTATCTTTTTTATTAATTGAATTACTTCTTAGTAGAAAAAAAATTCATCTTCAGTATTTGAGTTAGCATATGCAAGGGTTTCACTACCAGACCGTCAAACTGGTAAGATCGTGAAGGGGGTACAGAACGACTCGGAATCACATAGGAATGCAAGGTGGCAAATGCTATAGTTGCGAGTGATGCGACGCCCCGTTAAACATTTAAAAGTTTACATTAACCCAGATGCAATTTAGTGGGCGTTCGCATCATGACAACAATAAAATCAAAACGAAAGGTTCTATGAGATAGGTCAAGATAAACTTTAAATTTATTATTGAATATTACTAGAAGTTACATGGAAATAAACTACTTATCAAGGAGTTGGGACGAGTGATGTTCCTTGTGTTCGTTTGTGACTCTCTCTCTTTCAGTTACATAGTTGTTTGCATCTGCTCTCGCATCCAAAAATCTCTGAATTTTGAGCGTATCCCAATATAAACCTCGCCGCATCACACCAGTATACCAGAGAGGTACTACTATTAGAATTAGCAGCCACTGCTGCTAATTCTATGATTAGTGGGTTACCCGGTGTTAAAATTAAAAAAAGTAATGGGTCCCAAAACTGGGGATAAGAGCACCCCCTTTAAGAATGCTAAACATCCTCTAAACAAGGATAAGGGGAAAAATTAAAAATATACTGGGACTATATAAGCCGCCATTGAGCCTCTCATCACGAGCTATGGTGCAAATAAGCAGAAAAAAGAACAGAACGAACCACACATTTGTAGGACGGAAAACATTTTAATGAAAAGTTGTTATAAGGTGTTTGAAATTACTACTAGAAATCGTCTGGAAGGTCTGACAGCGGCACTGTATGGAATTTCTTACTGTCTGGAAGATTCCTGATATATCACGTATCCTCCCGGCAGCTACAGATATTCGAGCAATGAGGTTTTCAACTGAAGGAACGGGTACACCAAACTCTTCATGTGACCCCAGAAGAAGACCATGAGGGAGAGGTCTGGTGATCAGGCAAGCCATGACCTGTCCACCGCTGTCCAAAGGTTACGTTGAGATGTCCGTGGACGTGAATTCCGTAATATGGGGGCAATTGTTGGTACCCGGAACGGCGGTGGAAAACGTACTACGTCGAGAAGTTCGGGCAGGACGAGCTGCAAAATGATCAAATATGCCTTCTTGCTCCCTTTGGACGTTAGGGCATATCATCCTTTAAAAAGGCTTATTTCCCCACAACGAAAGGGGAATTACTCACCCCACTGTCAGGCCTTCCAGATGACTTTTGGTCGTAATTTCAAACACTTGTTGTAGCAACATTTCATTAAAATGTTTTTCTGTCCCATAAATGTGTGGATCTTTCTTTTCTTTTCCTCTGCTTCTTTGCATATCTCACAAGTACGGCATTTACCACCCTGCACACCTATGCGATTCCGAGTAACCTCTATACATCCTACACACCCTGATGTTTGTCGGTTTGGTAGCAAATCGCCCTGTAAGTACTATAAAACCCTTAAAATATTGAATAGATAGAATGAAGAACTAAGTAGAAAAAATCCCTGGTGATAAAAAAATTATAATGTAAAATTATATTTTTTGTCATGTCATAGTCATACATTATAATAAAACTTACACGTTAAGGAAGATTCCCGTTTTATAAAAATAAAGGACATAAATGCAATTCGTATAAAAAAATATCAATAAGAAAAATTTATGCACAAGGATTTGGAATTTAATGAAAATATTTATCCTTTAGACACTCATTTTTCTTATCTCTAAAATAAATATTATATTTTTATGTTGAAAATTATTTGAGGATTAATCTGTATGGAGATACATAAACTTTTTGAAATGCATAGATCAAATTGCGACATAGCCATCCTGTGATGACTATGTCGTTCGTTCCGTAAACTAGAGGGTGGGATTATCAAAATGATGAGACATAGTAGTTCTTAATACAACTTTTATTAAAAATAACTTATATTACTTAATTCTAATTTGACAACTTTTTTTTTAAAGTGAGAGTTAACCCCAATTAAACCTTGTATTTAAGTCAGATCACCCTAGATCCTTTAATCTTAATTATGTAAAAATCCCCATTCAACTAACTACCTATATCAAATTTATTTTGCAGATTTTCCTTCACCCAAAAAGATATCTAAAGGTACTTTTATATACGACGATTCCAACTTCTTTATATAATTCTATTCCTTAAAAATATCGGACTGCTAACTCTTGATCTGCAAGATTCCACACTAACTATCTTTAAACTTGGCGCTATATCTTATCATCAAAGCTTCTATCCTTTTAAAGTATATCTCATTTACATATTTGATCCGTTTCTCTTCTTGGTATTGGGTTGGAAAAGTTTTGCCATTAATCGTGGCCGTCAAAGAACATAGGAGTTATGTTAGCAGAAGGACGCGAGAGACGTCACAAAATAATTATTTTATAATAAACTCGATATTAAATAATATGGGCAAAAGGGTGAATGAGCTTTCTGAAAATAAAGCTTTAAAAATACACTGGTGTGCAAAACTTAAGCAACAATGTAAAAATTTAGCAGATAGTCATGAAATTGCAGAAAAGGAGGTCTGGAGATCAGTACAGTGAACACATAAGTCAGTAGAAACGTCATGCGTATGCCAAATATCAGGAACAAAACGTCAGAAGCGATGTGAGCGTACGCAAAAAACGTGATGTCGGCGCCAACTCCAACAGTAGAATAAAATGAAGGACGGAGACGCAATTCAACATATTCGCTGCAAGTGCCAGTGAGTCAGTTCGTGAAATATGGCTAGAAGAAATCACCTGGACGACTTCACACGTGGAAGAATGATCGGCTGGAGGAGGGGCGTACTGTCACCAGTGAGCTGCAGAGTTCGGAATCAACAAAGTGTCGTTTCGCGCGTTTGGAAAGCGTTCCAAACCACAGGTACAGCTGTTAGAAGGTTGGTGGTGGCCGCCCGATGACGACAACTGCGGGGATGACCGATATATCATCCTGCAGGCAAAAACAGGTGGACAGCAGTCAGCAAGCGCCATTGCTCCAGAAACTCTGTACAGCAACGGGTCGACAAGTGTCGCGGTTTGTGTCAGACTCCTTCATAAAGGGGCCTGTTCACCCGCCGTCCTGAACGCTGCCTCCTGTTGAAAGTTGCACCGAAGCCACCGTTTACAGTGGGCCAGAGAGCACAAAAACTGGACAACTGATCAAGAGTCGTGTCCTCTTTACGGATGAGAGTCGGTTCAGTACCAGAAGCAATTCTCAACGTTTGATTTGGAGAGAGATCGGGACGGTTTTATCCCAGTACATCAAGGAAAGACACCGTTACGGTGGTCCTGAAGTTCTTGTCTGGGGAGGCATTAGCTGAACAGGCGAACTGAGCTTCACATTTTCGACAGAGGGTCTGTAACCGGGGATCCTTTGGTGAAGGTACTTCTTCCCCATGTGCGTCTTTTCCAAAGTGCCTTGGCCCAGACTTCTTTTTTATGGATGACAATGACGGCCAATCCACTCTTGCTGTTGAGGAGCTGCTGAAAAGTGAAGATATCACTCGGATGGATTGGGCAGCGTGCTCCCCAGATTTAAATCCCATCGAACATGTGTGGGATGCTTTGGGGAGACGTATTGCTGCCGCCATCATCCGGAGACACCAACAACTCAAACGATGTTGATTGAGGAATGGGCACTCCTACCTCAAGAAATATTTGCACCAGCTGGTTCTGAGTATGCGGAGATGGTGTGAAGCAACCATTGTAGTAAGGGAGACATATACCATATTAAGGAATATCTACTTGTTGTTTTTTTCCTGTTGGATAGACAATCATGAGTCACGATACTATGCGTTCAATAAAGCTTGTTTTGTTTAATTGCATACCGTATGCGTTGTTTTCCCTTTTTTTCAGCGCCAATGTTTTTTCGTTATCCTTTACGTACATAATATTCTCCCCTCATTTCAAAATTTCCCAAGTCTCTCAGATGATTTTTCGTGAAGTTAGGGCAATAAACCCACCTGTTGCTTAAGTTTTGCACACCAGTGTAACTAATAAATTGTTGCTGTTTTTTCTTGTCTAATGAGCCACTATGGAATACGAAGAAAAAAATCAAATTTAAATAAAAAATTAATTTTAAAAAAAGAAAAAATTTCCCCAAAAAATTTTGTTAAATTTTGTTATCTTATTACTTTATGATTTATAAAAGAAATGTACACACAAAATCTAGAAGTACAATTAATATTTAAAACTCGGAAATATAATAATATTTTTAATTTCTTATGTTAATATTTGTAAAATATTTCTTGTAAAATTATTTTAGTAAAAAAATTTTTCAGGCTAATAATATTACAAATAATCGGGGTCTATTTTTTCAAGATTTGAATTTCTATTTAGATCACTAAATCTGGCAATAACTGTTTTATTGTTTTTTGATTCTAACATGATCTAAACATTTTCTATAGTGCTTTTTTAAATATATAACATTTTTATTAATAGTTAATTTGAAGGTTTTACCATGGTTATGGTTAATTAGCCATAAAACTGGTTAAACACCACTTTTATACGGGGGGGTTTTAGTCTGTAAATGTTTGTAAAAATTTTTTCCATCAATCTCTTTATTTTTTTCAAACCCAAAATTTATCTATTTTAATCCCGATTTGCAAGCCATTTTTTATCTCAATTAAGGTTCCTTTACATTCGGAACCGTGTTTTTTAAAAAAAGCTTAAAATGAATAATATTTATGATATTTAGTGTCATTAGATTAGAATACATGTATAAAATTGTTTTATAAAAAAGGACTTTTTATGACGGAAAAATTATTTAAATACAATATTTTTGGAAAAAATTAACTTAGAAAAACCTTTTTCTTGTTCCCCTTTTTTGAAAAAAATGCTTCTATTGTATTAATAATTTCCCCGGATTCGGCTAAAACCTTTGTACAAAACCAACTAAAATTTTTGAAGTGCATAATTTAGAAGTCGGTTTTATCTTGTTTTTAAAGAAACAGAAAGGGGGAAATTTTTTAAAAAAATACCCCAAAATTTTTTCAAATGGTTTGGAACTCTGAAAATGATGTGATTTTTTCCAAAAAAATTTTAGTTGAGCCTCTGTACAAGGTCTGGGGCTATAGACAGGGGGAAAATATTTAAAAAGAAACTTTTACAAAAAAAAAACATTTTAAAAAAAGGGTTTTTCTAAAGGTAATTTTTTACCAAAAAATTGTATTTAAAAAAAATTTTTTTACATAATTCGCCCAAAAAAAATTTTTTACATGTTTTTTAAAAGGCCTTTTCCAAAAAACCCCCTTTTAGCGCTTTTTTAAAACATGGTTCCTTTTTCGGGTTTTTTCTTCATAGTCCCGGGTACCTTAAAAATGGGTTAAAAATTATATACATAGCAAAAATATTTTCATAAAATTGAAATTGGATTAAACTTAAGACAGACTTTTTACCAAAATATGTTTCATTTAAATTTTATTTCACTTTGTAACTTTTCTGAAACTTTAATTAACTCGCTACTTTGTTTGCAGTTTATTTAATTGGATTTGACTTATAATAAAAGTATGAAAGAAATTTTAATTTACCCTACTCTTTTGCTTTTTATACATATATTTGTTTTTTAACTTTTCTTTTGGTAACAAAAAATTTCTTAAAAGGGGGTTTTTTAAAAAAAAATAAATGAACGAAAAATTCATAACTAAGCATTGCTTATATTTTTATTGCTACTAATTAAATATAAAAATATTTATTTTTCTAGGCAGCGAAATGTATTCATTAAATTCCATTTCCATTACTCACACAGTTGGTAAAAAGTTGGAACCATCCCAAAAACTTTATTTGGAAAAATAATTATATGTGAGGTATAATTCTGAAAATTTATATTTCGTTGTTATAACTAAGAAAAATAATAAACTCTTATTACAATTTGCTCTTTATATCTATTTTTCAAGTAAAATAGAAATTTGATGCAAAACATATATTCTGCATCGTATCTTTAACTTTCAGAGACGGTCAAAAATGGTTAATAATGTTAAAATAGTGTATGTAAAAGAAAATCTAAACCAGTTTTAATATCGGTTAGAGTACAAAAAATATCAAGTGAAAAAAATGCTTGATATTCTTTAAAGAAATAAGATTAATTCAATAATGATGTATGCATTGCATAATTGAAGAAATATGTGTATTCAAAATTTAATAAAATGTATTCAGAAATGGGAAAATTCATCTTTAATTTTATTGAAAAAAAGACATTATTGAAAAAATGTATAATAATATTTTTTATTTTATCTTATTAAAATACTTTAAAATATCACAAAGAAAGATATCAATACATTCTGCTTTTTTTCTACAATTTATTCAACAATATTTCACATTTCGTAAGGATTTAAAATAACTGAGCACACAATATAAATGTCTCACATTAATAATGAGTTTAAGAAATTAGATTATTTTTTAATTATTATTAATATCTCTCAGTATTAGAAGTTTGAGAGAGAAATCCTTTACTTCTAAAATTTCAAACTTCAGTGATAGCCTTAGAGTTGACATTTAAATTTCACGATTTTCTATATTAAATGTAAGGGATATGATATTCAGAATAATACAAGTCATTTAAAATAAACCATTTATTACGTTCAACTGATTATAGTAAAGGAACAAGCTTGCCTAATTATTATTGTAAATTAGCAGAATTTTTATATTGAAAGTAAAATATTAATACACATACATATATTTTAATATACGTATACTTAGAACCGATTGAAATTATTTATAATATGATAAACAAAAAACTTGTACGAGCGCGTATGGATATGTTACTTTTCTGAACTTATTTTTTACTCGACTTTATTATGTATCTGCAAACCAATCTCAATATTCATGAATATTAATTTAAAAAGCTTGGTCTTTTAAATGATCTAAAATTCAACTTTTAATTTAATCTTTACAGAACCAGTAAAGTTGCTTGGAATAAATATGAGTACGTAATTGCTTATTTTAGCTAGTTTAGACGTAATATAAGTAAATATCACAAACAAGTATATAACAATGTGCAGTTTTTTTTAATAGGATAATAATTTAATTAATTTTCACTTAATTATATCTCATTCAATTCCTACTATTAATTCACACTCTCTATATATTTATTTATTTATCTTGGTGGAATTTTCAATCGTTAAAAAAATACATTTTAAAGCGCTCAATTGAGCTGAAATTTTATATACATGATTATTTTGGATGACAATACAATAATTTAATTATAATTAATAAAAATTAATTGATTAAAACTAATTATTTAAAGAATTACAAATACAGCCACGTTGGCGACTTGCGTCAAAACTTAAAGGTTTTTTCTCACGTTTTAAAGCATTCAGTTGAACTGAAATTTTATATACACAATTGTTTTGGATGACAATACGATACTTTAATGATAATTAATAAAAATTAATTACCACTTAATGTTGCGATTCTGACATATGTATATAGATATTTATATTAATTGAAACTATTTAATGAAAAGTAGCTAAAATAAAATTTTTCTTTGATCTAAATAGGAATTGACTTAAAAAATTTTTATATTACTTGTTATTAGGTATTTTTGTTTCATTTGTTTAAATATACTTTATTAATGCACAAAATTATTCTTACTGAATAGCATAAAACATGTGAGAAAATACGTGTATTATTTATTACGTGACACAATCAAATGTAATAATAAAAGGGTACAGCCTGCAAATGTTTTATCATTGGCGCCAATTGACACAGGCAGTTTTTTCTCTCTTAAGCATTCTCATTTACGTAATTGGGTTCTATTTTGCCTGTATAATGAATGGTCGTTTATTAAATTCGCGGTATAAAGCAATGCGATGGCTATTGCCTACCACAGTCAAGTGACAAGGACGACATCTGAGCTGAGACCCTCTCTCCAAACTATCACACCTCGCTAACGGGAGGACTTAGAGTCACGATAAATTTAACGTGCATCAGCCCCTCTACACGGGGGTCTTCAGTGGCAATAGAGCTCGAACTCATGACACTCTGGACACGAGCTCATGACCTTGACCACTAGACTACGAAGCCACGACAATCAGTAAACGAAATGCAGATAAGGTAACAATTAAATACGACAATCACCAATTTTAAAATAAGAGGAATGTGTCCCTTAATCGTGAAAGAGTTCAAATGTTTCTTGATTTAAATGCAAGGCAAACTTAATTCTTCTTTTAAAAACAATTGACAGTGGGCTCTGTTTCCTATTTAAAATCTTAAAAAGAAATATTATGGGTAGTGGGTAACCCAGTGGTTAGAGCATTGGACTCCAGACCGGAAGTCCTGGGTTCGATACCTGATGCCACCAAATACCCTCCGAGTAGACACGGAGTACGTGCTCGTTAAATCAGTGGGTCCAAAAGTCTTGTGGGCGGTCGCAGCTGAAACCACGAGTGCAGGGGGCTGAAGAATGTTTCTCCCCTCCAGTTCCTTTCCTAAATTTTGAAGATGGAGGTCGGTGGTGTCGCCATCTATCGTAAAGAGGTCCAACCTGTCTCACAGTCTCTGGCAACATTCATTCCTTCCCTTCGGAAATTTCGCTGAGTTAAATCGTACTGTCACCTGTATGGTGCTCAAGGCGTACATCTAGCCTCTTATCATGATGAATTTCGTTGCCCTCGATCTGACTACGTCAGACAGGGCATTAAACACAACAACAGAAATATTATTTAAGATATCCGAACACGAAATCACCAAATTCGGTCCAAACATACATTTTTTTGTTTTTTTATCTTATTGAATAAAGCTATATT
Organism: Trichonephila inaurata madagascariensis; assembly: GCA_019973955.1. Taxonomy (NCBI): domain Eukaryota; kingdom Metazoa; phylum Arthropoda; class Arachnida; order Araneae; family Nephilidae; genus Trichonephila; species Trichonephila inaurata. Next base: position 14,575 of record BMAV01003646.1, on the reverse strand, counting down.
TTGGCTTACAAAACATGTATTGTTTTGTTTCTACGTTGCCTAGAAGCCGAATTCCAATCAATTTTATAAAATTGAAAACCCGAAAGTGGATATTTAACCGACAAAAAGTGGGCATTCAAATTGCTCAAAATCTATCGTGTTGAGTCTGATAACTCAAAATGTTATGAATGTATTTCTGTAAAACTTTTTGAACCTAATATTTATGTTATTTTCAAGAGAATGTACTAAAATATTTCTTATTGTATGAATAATTTTTGAGTTATGGCCTGTAATTTAAAAAATGGTCCCATAAAGAATGTCTCATTTTTCATAATATTCACTCGATAAACACTCAAATGTTTAAATTTCGGGGTAAAACATTAAAATTTTAGAATTTTCTCTAGATAAATGCATCTAATATGTTTCAGGAGGATCCTTACAAGTTTATTATATTTTCTCTAATCGCCTTGAAGTTTTTCAAAAATATTGCTAACATTTCACTTATAATTGTGATTTGTGTAAAACTTACATTATTTTTTTAAAATATTGCTAATTAAATATTAGTATTTATTGATATTGATTCCTGAAAAATAATCGTATTGTTTTAGTGTGCTATTTTTTGAAGAAGTACTCCAAATGTGTTTGGATACCTTAAAAATATTCAGTCTGATAAAATCATTACAAAGATTATTTTCTTTCCTGAGTTTCATAGATCCAATAATTGTGCTGTAAAACAAGAGCAACAACCCAGCGGCTACCAAAAATATGAGTTTCTGTCTTCTTCAGTCTCTAAAAATGCTGCAATGATGATATATACACTAAGTAATAAATAAACCTTTATAAATGTGCTAACAGCTAAAGTTGAAAGCATCACAACATAAAGAACGTTCTTCTTCTGTAGCAATCCACACTTAAGTAGGGTAGTATAGAACGAAAACCCTTTACAAACTCAGTTGATATGAAGAGCTAGATCTTCCCTTTAAGAACAAGAATTTATGAACGATTTTCCTCCTAACCTGAAGGATTTTTTCAAAAAAGGATATACTTTCTTTTACTGGAGAGGAGACTATGTTATCTTTTTCAAGAAACGCAAGTGTTTTTAAGAAGCAATGTGTTTATCTAGAAAAAGTTTGTCAAAACGGGCAGCTATTTGGAGTTTTTTACTGGGAAAATGTGCTTTCAAATATGATAAAACGTTAAGTAGTTAATTATTACTTTAATTTTCACAAATTATCTTTATATATAAAGGACAAAAGTGACTCATTAATTCACTCATCATGAGATCTGCCAAACTATTAGAGCTACAGATATGAAATTCGGTAAACACGTTTCTTTTGTTGAGTAGAGATCCACTAAGACCAGGTTTTCTGGAAATCGACTCCAGAGGCTGGGTTGCGAGGGTTAATGAGTATATTGATAAATTAATACCCATTTTGAACTAATAGACCTACACGCTTAAAATTCGAAAGCATGTTTGTTGTTGTTGTTGTTCAGTAGAGATATGCTAAAAATAGTTTTTACGGGAATGGACTTACATGGGAGTTGCATGGGTGTATATTTTTAAAAAGGTACGTTTTTGAACTAATAGACCTACACGCTTGAAATTCGAAAGCATATTTGTTGTTGTTCAGTAAAGATCTGCTAAAAATAGTTTTTACGGGAATGGACTTCCATGGGGAGTTTCATGGGTGTATATTTAAAAAAGTTACGTTTTTGAAGTATTACACTTACAGTCTTAAAATTTGCAGTTACGTATATTTTGTTCAGGAGAAATCCACTAAGAACGGATTTTGTAACATTTGATTTCAAGGTTTTCTGGAGTTTATGGGGTTTTATGGATAAAATGTTTCCTGTTTTGAGATATTAGACCTACACACTTGAAATCTCGCAAGTGTGCCTTTCTTCGTCAAGTAGAGATTCGCTAAGAGCAGGTTTTAAGGATATTAACTTCCAAAGGGGTTGTGGAGGTTATAGATGCGTTTCAGATAAAAATAACTACCCATTTTTGAACTGTTGAATCTACGGACTTGAAATTTAGTAAACATGTTTCTTTTGTTGCGTAAAAAACCACTAAGAACTGAATTGCGGAAATCGACTCCGAAGAAGGGTTGCGGGAGCTTTAAAATAAATACACTTCAGTTTAAAAAATTCAAATCCTTTTTAAATCAACAGGTGAAGGCTAAAAATTAATTTTTCAATATATATGAAAGTTTAATTGTATGACTCATATAGTAATCTTAAAAACAGTATATATGTAAGGATATTTAAATTAGAACTAAAATTAAATCCCCTATATACCACTTAACTTTTGTTTTCCGTTACATCTTCAAGTCTTAATTTAAACACCCAGTTATTTCTCCCAACAGATGGTCCAAATAGAACACTTCTAATTCCAGATCCTTATGTTTTATAGCTCCATTTGTCATCCTTAACTTTCAAGTATAACATAACTAAAAAGGGAGCTTAACAGTTCTGGTCATAAGTGGTTAGGCCACTTAGACTTCACTAGGGGTCCTTTTTCTCTCAGCGACAGACGTATAGATTGCTCGCTGAATAAAACTATTTTTAAAAAAGTTTGGTGTGTTGACTTGAAATATCACACATATTTGTCATAGGAAAATGATGAAATTAGGAGTTTCATCAAATCCCTATGGAAGATGATCAATTGACGAGAGATGTTAAAACAACGTCTCTTCAAGGTCATTTCCCTGATAAAAGTAAAGGGTTTGAACAAATCCCTGATCTGTTTCAATGAAATGATGAATTAATATTGTCAAGAGTTTAAAAGTGTTTATTTAACAAATATGGTGCATCATCAAACGTAGAAATAAGTAGTACAAAAATAGCTAATGAAATACAAATTTCTTATTCGAAACTAATTAACAAATAATTAGAAAATAAGGCTGGTATTTTTTTTATGTTTAACAACTTTCCTCTCGGTTGCTCAAACACTAAAATATCAATCCCTATATTAATCCTATGGTGCCATTTTTTTAAAGATATGGGGTTGATATTCAGGGGATCGATAGTATTACCTATATGGTTAGGAAGTACAAAGACTCGATCCCTCCAGGTGTCCCACCCCCCTCGGACAGCATTTTGCCAACGCAAATCTTGACTAGCTCATCATTTCACTGGAACAGTTCAGGGATTTGATAAAATCACTTACTTTCATCAGGAAAATGACCTTAAAGAGAGGTTGTTTTAACATCTTCCATCAATTGATTAAAGATTTGATGAAATTCCTAATTTCGTCATTTCCCTGCGACATATATAATAGAGAGAGAGGGACAACATCAGGAAATACCCAGAAAAGCAGGCGGATTACAGCTAGTATAATATATTAATTTCTTTACTTATAAATAGTTTTTGAGATTCATACATTTTATAAATTTGCGTAAAATCAGCAGAGTAAACTAAAGTTTTAAATCACTTAAGAAAACAAATAATTCCCTTCATTGAGAATAACAAACCTTGATAAATTAACCATCTTAAGTTCACCTTACATGGAAAGAAAAATTTCACAGAGCACAATCTAAGTTTCCTTTGTCTCCTACAAGACTTACCCAACAAACTTTTTTCCGTTAGCGGAATAAACATAAGAATAACTACATTCTGCTCAAGAGAAAAAAGGCTTAAGAACGTTTTGAGGTAATTTATTGTCTTGAGCCAGTCATTCTAATTCTTGCAATCTGGTCTTGATAAATCGCACTAATGTGATGAGTGTAGGGTTCTGAGTAACATCATTAAGAATTCCTGCAGGACAGAGCACCTGACGAGATTAGTGTGTAGGAAACAAAGCGTCTCGCAGACGTAGACAGTAAATGGGCCTTAAAATGGAAGACTCTTAGCTTTTTCGGCGCCATCTGAATCATTCGCCAGATTCACTTAGCTCGCTTTGTCTTTAAACGCCCTATTAGAGAAAGCTTTTGTGCAGTTATAGAATTATTAAAAAAAATGGTTTTATATAAAATGAAATTTTTAGAAATAAAATTAGAACGAACTATACTATTTCTAAATGAATAAGATATATATTTAACTTCCAAAATTTTGTTTCATTAAGATTTTATGCAGCCTCGTGATCAAACTATGTAATATCTTTCTTTTTTCAATTTCAGATAGACAACGCAAAATTTGCTTTCATCATTTTATTAATAAACCAAACCATGTAGCACAGCGGTTCTTAAACTTCCGGTCACCGCGGCCTCCTTTTATGTATCAGCCTGACACCAGTGACCCTCAAGATTTTAAACACTGTCTTCCCGGACTCCCAATACATTGCTTATTGTGATTAAAAGGTTCCTCAATAATCTGAGACCGCCTCTACTACTTATACACACTTTTTTAACACTCCTTGTTTTCTTTTAAGAAAACAGTAAATACCTAGTTTTGAATCATCCAAGGTATGACAATTATCGTACGAATGTCCTTTTCAAGTCGTTGACAGAAAGAATTATTTCACAGTGGAAATCGAAGACAAAGATGTTATATAGTGTGTCTATTGATAGATTAAAGCCTGCATATTTCTTGAAAATACCTTACTACAAAACTAGAAATTAAAATACTAAAACAGCCTGTTAAAACCCTACCAAACTTACCCCCTAACTTTGAAAAATAATCACAAATCGAACGGACAAATAAAAGTCCTCTGTGGTTTTTAGATCAGCACTTATAAATAAATATAATATATACTTATACTTATATATATATATACTTATATATATATATATATATATATATATATAATATATATATATATATATATATATATATATATATATATATATATATATATACTTATAAATAAGTATAATATTTATCTAAATAAGTGTAATCAGGTATGTATATTATGTGTATATTCATGTATATACCGTATTAATTGAATCTAAGTCTGGTAATATTGGCAAAATCAATTAAATATTCACTCCATATTATAGTGTGTGTTGTTGTTCCCATCTAAACTATCTTATATTTCGCAAATAGATATCGTTATAAATCCTTTTACACTATATTTGTTTTCACAAAAACGTGTTGAGAATTTTGGGTGTGGCTTAGAATCGTTGGCGTTCAGATTCAGATAAACACGGTAAGTGTATAAGAGTATATCTATCATGTTCATAAGTACACACATATTTATATATTTGATGCATCTAGAGTGTTTTGAAATGTTTGAGCATAATTAATTGTTAAATATTATTCTCGTGTTTATAATGGTGTATCGTAACTTAATTACTGGAAAGGGAGTACTGTTGTGGCTTGAATTGATACGTCTTTTAAACAACAGCTAATATCATTTTTTTTAATTAATCTTTATGTTACTTATAACTTTCTTAATACTACATTATTATTTTATTTTCTATTCTTATGGTTATGGCAACGCTGGTTATGATAGCAACGAAAAAGAATCGTTTGGTCTTACCGACTTAAAAATGAGTCATCGTGTGTATTTGTATTTGTCTGTTTGTTTGTTCTAATGTTAAAGATCTTCTTTTTAAAATGTCAAGTACTATAGACAGTTCTACTATTGTGAATATATATATTTAGACCATGCTATAACAAGTAAAATAAATACTGAAAGTATGATTATGAATGTCTGCTGCCCAACAAAATCTATCATTCCAGCATTAAAACACGTTCAATTATCTTATTTGAAATAATTGAAATAATAAGAACAAAAAAATAAAACTTTTTTTTAAATAAAACCTAAATTCAAAATCTAAAAGGTTTGCAAACGTAATATTTTTCTTGTACATTGTGCGAGTACAAGAAAATACGCCAACACACAAAAAGAAACGTCAACTGCTAATGTTTTAACGAAAAAGTACTAAATTATCAATATGGTTGGTCAAATCGTATTTTATGCAACACTGGCAAAGAAAAATGTGCCAAATTGCGCCAGCAGCTTAGTTTTTCGTATTGGATTTCACTAATATGTGGATAATAATTCGCCAAATTGGTGAAAAATAAAGGTGTGGGCTAAAATAGGATCTTACATAATAATTTTAACTACATGTAAGTGAAATTTCTAAATCTATACACATCTTACGTTCATTTTTTTTTCTTCTTCCAGAAATACGAAGTAGAATTCCTTTTGCACCAGAAATGGTATGATCCTCGACTCAAGTTTGACGATAATGGAAAACACCGGTACCTGAACGGTTTGTTGCACACAGATCACATCTGGTTACCTGATACCTACTTCATAAAACATGGAGAGTTTAAATATCCTCTTATCCCAATACACATAGCGCTCAGGATCTACCCAAACGGTTCTGTGATATATTCCATGAGGTACCAGCATTATTTCAATCTCTCATTCCTTTTGCATGACTGATCTGAAAAGAGAATCTTTCCAGTTAAATTTTGTTCCTTTTACGCAACATTTATTTCTATTCCATTCGTAAATTCGCTTCGAACAACATTCGAAATGAACTCTTCTGAAAAATATCCGAGAGGAATTTTCGTAATGTTATTCGTTCCGCAAAAGAATTTGTATTTTTCACGCTTTCGCTTTTCTTGCTAACATTATCGAAGAAGAAGATATTCAAAAGGATTACTAACTGTGATACTATTTTTAGAAAGCTTCTATTTTTAGGGTTAACTTTTAGTTGGCGATGATTTTTGAAAAATAAATCATTTCTATTTTGTTTAGTCTTAGGTATCTCATAAATATTCGTTAAATAGCAAGTCTTTGAACAATAAATTATGCGATATTGTATGTAAAATGTGTATAAAAATGTTATAAAATTTATTTTAATGTTGTGTGATCCATGGTTCTTTTTAAATAACCATAAAAATTTCTTTTAATTTTCTTTAGAGTTGAAGTTACATTTCAAATAGTAATACAATTCAAAACGAAACATTTATTTAAAGATTTCAGTGACTAGGTGAAAACTGATTTAAATCTAAATTATTTAATTGAAAATTAAATATAAATACTATATATTATTCGTTATATTTGTAATTTATTATTATTTTTTTACCTTTTAAGACGAAGCATGGTTCTGAACTGTCAGGGAAATCTTCATATTTTTCCTTTTGACAATCTCAAGTGTCCCTTTGCTTTAGAGAGTGGTAAGTATATTAAGCATTCATTTTTTTAAAAACATTTAGCATACGTATCATAAAAAGAATTCCGAATCTTACTGAGAATATGTTTTGAAGATCATTTTTTTGGCAAAATTTGTTCATTCTTTTTGTAAGAAATACTGGATAATTGAAATTATCAGATGAAGTAAATATAAACTTTAAAGTGTGAACTATGTGTATTAATCAAATATATATATGGTAAAATGTAATTTTTTTAAAAAAAATATTAATAAGTTCTTTTATCACTTTTGGAAAAATAATACATATTCGTTACAGAAAATTGTTTTAATTCTCAAATTAAATTTTTCAGTTGAAAAAAAATGAAAAGGCCTAAAATTTCTACAACTGCTTCAAAATTTTCAAATAAGTGAAGCTTCCATTTTTAGTTTATGAAACAGAATTAATAGAATATTTAATGCATTAGAGGTTTTAATAATTTAAAATATATCTTAAAATAGCAGAAATTCTTTTTCATTTTAACGTATAATACAGAATTTTAATTTTGCTATAAAAAATCAGAAAAAAATTGAAGTTTCTTTAAATGGGATTTAGCCATTCTTCATTCATTCAAAACTTTGACAAGAAAGATTCATTTCATGTTTCAGTAAAAAATATTAAAAACAAATTAAAAGAAGTGATGTACATACGTACTATCGCAACAATGCCAACGTTCAGGATAACTCGCCAAGTTGGCAACCCCAGTTTAGCATGTGTCTTACCCCCCTAATTCAGCGAGGGTTTTGTTTCTGAAACGCCAATTGGTTGCGATAATACGTGTCCCAAAATCCCCGAATTTTGTTGCTTTATCCTAAAAATTGTTAGAATAAAAAATATATATATTTTCTAGTCAAAATAAATAAGTTGAGATTAAATCTCCAATAATTATTCTAAAATCTATAAGATCATAAGTAGCATTGAGAGAATTGCATCATAAGTTAGTTTTCTGTCATTTTAGGTTTGAGAAAATGAGTAAAATGTTACAATGATGCATAAATGAACATAAAACAGTTCCTATAAAAATTGGAAGTCAATAAAAAAAAAGAGCTTGGTTATCTTTCTTTTACAAGCATTTCTAACGCTGTGATCGTACTTGATTTATATTATTATATTTTGAGATACAGAGAATTTATTTTTCAAAGTATAAAAAATATTTCAAGAACAAAATTCATTTGCAATAGATATAAAAATTTGATTACAATCGAAGTTTAATGAGTTGTGCATATATCATTTTACAAAAAGAAATGTTGCAAAGGATAAAAGGCAACAAAAAAATATTTCTTAATAAGTTTTCGCTAAAATTCAATAAGGAAAAGATTTTCACATTTTTAATAGCAGCTCAGTAAATCAGTGAGCAATAAATTAAAAACTTTCTTTTATTTGAAAAAATCGATGAAATTATTTTTAAAAATGTCAAAATTACTTAATTTTTTCTAACTCTAAAAAATCTAAACGAAATGAAAACATTTTAAAAACCGTCTGCTCATATTGCCATCTTTTAAAATTTTTTTTATATTTTATATTAAAATAAAATATAAAATGGAATGAATTTCATTTCTAATTAAAAATGTGACTTTGTAAATTATAAGTTTTTCCCCTTAAATAAATTCAATTACAATAAATTTACATGCAATCATTTTTCATAACCATATCTATTTTATATTTTATATCTGTATATATTGAGAAAATTATTGATATCTTGAATAATACATTTTTATGCATAAAACAAGGAAAAATTTTAATAATTGTTATGTATAGATTAATTATTTCTTTTGTTGTGCAGTTTCCCATGAGGAGACAGAAGTGGAGCTTAAGTGGTCCGAAACTGAACAGCGGATAAACGGTGCCACATCGCTACGACAACAGAACGCTTATCTCGTTAAAAACGTCACTGGTCCATGCGAGACACAACATACGTGGAGAGGTGAGAACACTTCTTTCCATATTACCTATTTCTTGCCTAAAATTCATCTTTTTTTATTTAGTTACTCAAACATTTTGTCACAAAAAATATATTAAATCCTAATACAATATAAACGAGGGGGACCCAAAAATAACCGGAATTTATTTTGTTATTTTTTTATTTTGCATTTTAATTGCACTCTACATAGTCCCCCTTCAAAGTATTGTCCATGTACATTAGTCCACTTATCCCAACGCTTTTGTTACTGTTCAAAAGATTAATGCTCAGGTTCTGGAACTCTGGAAGCAGGATACTATTCAAAAACATTAGCATGTTCTTTTGACTTCATCCACATCACTGAATCACTTTTCTTTCAGATTTTTTTGGTGAAAACAAAAAAAAAGTCCGACAGAGCATATCTGGTGAGTAGGGTGATGAGACACAAGCACCTTGTTGTTGTTTTTCAAACACTGTTGGACCATCGAATCTTTGTGAGCTGAAACATTGTTGTGTACGTGCTCCATGACACGTTCGTTTCCTCAGAAACTTTATGAATGGTCTTTCAATAATCTACATCAATTGCAAGTTTGATTTTGGCAATGTTTCCCCATTCTTCCTGTTGAAGACTGACTCCTCAGGCTTGTCATGTCTTTAGTTAACATGTTCCCAGATTTGAAACTGGAAAGCCATTCTTAGACCAGTGATTTTCTGAAAGCATCATCATTAAGGGCTTCCAGAATTATCCTAACAGAGGGCTGCAATTTTCCCTGACAGAAAGTAAAATTTCACACCCACTCTTTGTTCTTTATGATCAGCCATCAAACCCTAATCCCCAAAAGGTTGAATCAGGAATTTAACCAACAGAACTCCCCGGGTCGCCCCTTTAACCAGACCCCTACCACTAATATTTATGATTGTATGCCGTGAAATGGAGTTCCACCTATATGTTGTCAGTGTGACCAAGGGCAGTCACATATGAAAATTTTGAAAAATTTTAAATTTTCCATCTAAATTCTGTAAATTTGAAAATCACCCCCAAAAAAATTTCATTACCATTGAGGTGTTATACCCCTTGCTTGTGCTATATTCGTTTTGATTTTCCCCCGATGGAAAAATTACTGACTAAAAAATAATCATAAAGGGGTTTGTAAAAATAAAAAGGAACAGGTTAAAAAAAAAGGGAAGGGGACGGGAAATTTTAAAAAAGAAATCGCGCGCGCCATAAGTGCTGCAACACAGGTCCAATCGGTTCGGAAGAAAATCTATGGCTTCGCTGTAGAAATATCGTGATTGATTTTTTGGGGAAATTTCCCACACAGTTTTTTTTTTATTTTTGCCCGGGAATAAAAAACCCAAACCTCTTGGACCAAAAAGGTTTTAAGTCAAAAGGGGTGACTAACCCGGGCCCTATCCGCGGCTTTTTTTTTCCCCAACATTTTCCCAATAGAATTTCTTAAGGTCGTCTGGATGAGTAAATTTTTTAATAAAGGTTTCAAAAAAATTTTCACTATTTTTCCCCGTTTTATTTTTAAACACTGCGGGGAAATATCATTCATCTTTGATATTAAAATTATTTCATGTCATACGCATCATCATGCACTAAAAATATAATTCGGTTCTGAAGTATAACTGTTCACTAAAATTTATAATACTTGTATTAAGGCTTTTTTTCGGTTAATGTTAAAGAATAGGCCCCAATTGGAAAACATTTTTTTCCCTTTTTAAAAAGAAATAAAAAATCAATATGATATATTCCCTTCACTACCCTTTTTTAAGGTATCCTTTTTACGTTGGGAAACCCTGATTTTAAAAGGCGCAAAAATGGAAAAATATTCATGATATTTAGTGTCACTTTAGTTTAAAAATTACGAAATAAAAATTTTTTTAAAAAGACTTTTGACAAAAAAAATTTTTTTAAATTCAATTTTTAAAAAAAAAATTTTAGAAAAACCCCTTTTTTAAAAAATTTTTCTCCTTTGTCAAAAAATGCTTCTATTATAAATAATATTTTACCGTTTATAGCTCAGACCTCTGTGCAGAGGTTAAATTATGATTTTTAAAAAAAATTCACATTATTTTAAAGTTTTGGGAAACCCTTTTGAAATAATTATGGGTTTTTTTCAAAATTTCCCCTCTGTTGTCGTAAACAAGGATAAACCCACTTCTAAGTTATATATTTCCCAAAAAAACTTGTTGAGCCTCTGTAAGGGTCCGAGCTATATACAGGCAAAAATATCATTATAACAGAAGTATTTTTTCCAAAAAGGGGAATATTTTTTAAAAAAGGGTTATTCTATGTTCATTTTTTTGTCAAATTATTGTACTTAAATAATTTTTTATTGTAAAAATATTCTTTTTAAACCATTTTTAATACTTTTTAATCTAAAAATGAAAACTAAATATCAAAATTTTCCATTTTTACGCTTTTGCAAAAAACTCGGTTCCAAAATAAGTCGGATACCAAACCCGTTTTTTTTTTCATACTTCCCATTTTTTAAACCCGGGGTTTATTCATTTTTCTGGTATAAAATGTGTTTCGTGTTTTTTTTCCTATATCGTAAGAAATGGGGGTTGCCTTCACGTATTAAAAACAAAAAAAAAAAATATTCATGGAATATTTTGAAATTTTTAAAACACTTTTTATTGTTAACCCGGGGATATGGTTTTTTGGGATTGCAAATTTCCATGGAAATTGAGGCATTTTTCTATCTGAAAATGTGCTTTGCGTTTAGTTCAAGCTCTCGTATTTTCACCGAAAACAGCCTTATATACCATGTTTATAAAATAAAACTTCCTTTTTTTTATAGAGTAAAAAAAACTTAATATTACTATGTTGATATTATAAAACCATTTTTCATGGGTTAATTCAAAAAGACCCATCAATGGGAGGTTCTATTTCAGGGAAATAAAAAAAATATTTCTATTTCCCCTTCTTTTAAATATCAATATATCCTAATAATACATTTTGAATATTGATCAAGCAATCGGTTTTACTCATAGAATACAAGGAAATCTGCGTATATTTATCATGTTATTAAAATGATGAAAAAGTGAATTTGATGGTATCACTTATCAACTTCTTATGCCTCAATCCAAGAACTATTATTATTTCTTGGGTTGGGGGGCAAAAAAATTTCTAAATGATTCCCTCAAATACACTTTAAAATTTTTTTATAAAAAAATCAAGGGTAAAAAATGTTTAAATGTATCAAATGTGTGTTATATTATTCTTCTAATTTAATTTAAAAATATTCTATACACCACAGAAAAAAAATGCGTATCAGAAAATTTCCTTACGACAAATGTTGAGCCAGTCATCTAAAAAGTAAAATTTCTTCCAACAGGTAATTACAGTTGTTTGCGGGTCCTGCTGGTTTTTACGCGGGACAAGTCTTTCTACATCAGTACGGTGTTTGTCCCGGGTGTTGTCTTAGTGACGAGCTCCTTCATCAGCTTCTGGCTGGACATCAATGCTGTGCCAGCCAGAGTGATGATTGGTGTGACGACCATGTTGAACTTTTGCACTACGACGAATGGTTTTCGTTCCACTCTGCCAGTGGTCTCCAACCTGACCGCCATGAATCTGTGGGACGGCGTGTGCATGTTTTTCATCTACGCCTCCATGTTGGAATTTATCATCGTCAACTACCTTTACCGGAGACTTCCTGGAGCCTCTGGTACCCGACCCGTATCGGCGCCGGTGCCCGAGTCCCTCAAAAACCCGTCCCTTGCCCAGGTAAGCTACCTTTCCCATCTGTCACCTTCTGAGATGCCTCGTTTTGTGTTCTATCCTTAGCTTAGAATGGATTAAAAATCTAAGTTAAATGACGCAACTTTGTGAAAAGCAAAGTCAATTAATAAGGTGTTAATTAACATTTTAACTGGCAATGGTGCGCTAAAAACAAAGCGTTTTTTCAGTGTCTTACCTTAAAAGTTCTTGAAAACATTTGCCCAAAAGGCCACCTTAAAAACATACTAGCGCATACTTGTTTTAAATTTTTAAAATGAAGTAGAAATCTGGATATTTTTAATTGCATTTTGAATTAAGAACACTTTTGAAAATATTTATGCTCATAACTCTTTCAGTTTGTGATAGTTATTTAAAATTACAATTATGATACGATGGAATAATTTAAAAATAGAAAAAAAATCGATTTGTAACAAGTTTTTTTAGGAAATTGCAAACGCATCTAAGTCATGACATTGCACCGATTTTGATTAGCTTTCATGAGCTTCGTGCTATAGCAACATGAGGACTGTTAGCAGTGGACCTCTTAATTTTGAACCATGTCAGATTATGAAAACAATATCTGTGAGTTTATTCCACTCTCTCCCAATGATCATAGCCCATTACTTGGGGCATTTTAGAGTTTATTCTATATGACTTGCAGCAAACCTAAGAATTTTGCGTCACTACTCTGGAAAAGTTCAGGAGCTGAACATCATGAGCAAGCACTGCGAAGTTCACACCTATGATAACTTGGCTTCTATAGTGACTTCATTAGACAGTTAAAGTAATCTATCGGAAGAATTTTGACTAGTTCATAGACATAATTGATTCTCTAAATTCGCCAAACATCTATGAGGCGTTAGTTGGTAAAAAAAGAAAAGAGAGATAGAATAGGGCACTCTAATACGTTTAGCAATTCTTATCGCAAATAAATCAAATTGATATCAATCTTAAAGACTCAAAAGAAACCAAATTATGATGTTTTAATTAAATTATTTATTTTAATTTAACTAACATACTGAATTAATTTCTATAACACTCATTCACTACGAAATTCGATGCATTTGTGGATTAAACAGAAAATGATTTAAACAACCAATACTTTATTTATAAATCCCTTCAAATTTCATCATTATTTCCAAATATATTCAGGAGAAATCTACAATAAAAAACCTATTGAATTACTTCTCAAAATTTTTAATAAAATCTTTCCCGCAATAAGTGACTCAATAATTAAATATGATAAACCAATATGCGTCCTTGAACAATGGACGTCCTGCGATTGTAACTTTTGCCTTGAGTGTGTACATGTTGGGGAGGTTGCTTTAGTAAATATGTACCTTGTTAGAGCAATATAAAACACACTATTTATTCTTTAATACTTAAAAAAACATCACACCTTCAAAAAAATATCAGTGCTTATTGACTTACAATCTGCAATGCAAATTGATGCTAAAATTTAAGGCTAGTTACACTCGTGAAACGGATATCCGTGGACTATTGCAGCAATGTTCATAATCTGAACATGGTAGTTCTCGTGAACGTCTGGGACGTCGCTTTCGTTTCAACGAAGAATGGATTTGGCCAAACTCCTCTTAAACCCCGTGACATAAAATTCCCGTCAATTGGCTACAATCGGAATAATAACTTCAGCTATTGGTCGCTGGACACAATGATTGGTAACGGAAATAACACATGCAATCCCAAGAAATCTGATGTGGGCTTGTATAAAGAATCAAGAATTCCAACTTCCGTATGGTCAAGTCTTTGAATTTATCTTCGAGGAATGCCATCCGATATTTTCAACGGCTAGCGGGTGTTGGGGAGCTTTTCCGGGCACTTAAAAAAAAGTTCTTTTTATGTGTTTCACCACAAAT
>BMAV01003645.1:0-21589 GCA_019973955.1 Trichonephila inaurata madagascariensis | reverse complement strand
ATTTTGTATATGTTACTTTTTAAGCAAAAAAAAAAAAATTAAGCAATAGGATAACTATTATGTTATTTTTCCTTTCTCTGATTTTAAATTGGCACATATTGCAAAATGCGATGGCTGCTTAGAAGACAAAATATGATATCAGCTAAATATAGAAGAAGAACTCAGAGGGTCAATTTCTAAAAGCTTTGAAAACTTTGCCTGCAAGACAAGCCCATGGAAGTCGCTAATACGTATTAAACTTGTTCTTAATTCAGTATTAATAAGATAGTACTAAATTTTTATATATTTACTCTATAATATATATTTTAAGTAAATTATATATATATATATATATACTTTTTTTAAGTAATAGGTTAATTATTTTATTTTTCTCTCTCTACCTTTAAATTGGAAATAGATTGAGAAATAATATTTAATTAAAGATTTATTTCCTTCGAGATCCATTTCCAAAAGTACAAATGTCATTAAAAATAGCCTAATCTATGTTGCCTTTATCATATCCATTACATCTGGCATCCTCGCGAACGTTCATGTGAGTCTGTGGCAACCTAACAGACCTCTGCACAAACATGTAAAATGCTGTACTTCGTACAATTCTATCGTCTTGGCTGAAACCGATTAGCTCAATGAATCCTCTGAATGTACATTTCATAATTCACGCGTTAATTGTAATTCACGGTATTATATTTACGGCAGGATTAAAACAAAATCATAGATATATTTTTAAATCACAGCGAGCATTTGACGATAATAAAGCATCAACAAGTACACAAACGAGGGCAAATTGATAGCAAGTTACGAATGGTTTAGGATCCATTTCAAAAATACTTCAAAAGGGCTCAGCTGCTGAAAAAGAGATCTTCATAGATTTCACATCCAGTGACGAAATTAAAGGGCAATTTTGTAATAAATCACTTTTGAATTCTGGATAGAGGTGGATACTGAATTTTCTGCACTGAAAACAAAAGCATTTCTGCATACTATTACCATTTTAACATCATACCTTTGTGAATCCGATTTTCTGCGATGGCTACTTGAAGACAAAATATAGATCTGGAGCTAAATATCAAAAATAACTCTGGAGTGTCAATTTCAATTTTAACCTTCCTTTGAAAAACTTTTGCTCTGAAAGCATAAGCCCAGCGGTAGTCACTGATAATTATTAAACTTGTTCTTATAATGGCTGAAGTACCCACTCTTAACACGAGTTTATTTTTAAAATGATAATATATTATTCTTGGATATTATAATCCTAATTTTGTAAGGAGAGTAAAACCAAGTGCATGAAAAATGTATACAAAATGTAAATGATTTATTGAAATAAATAATTGCTATTATAAGCGGTTTTGAATGAACTACCTTAAGCCTCGCAGAATTAGCATTTAGAATGAATGTTAAGTAATAAAAAAAAAGAATATAAAATTCTAATGAATAACAATTGTGTTATTTTTTTAATATTTAAAGCGAGAAAGCCCGGAATTAGGTGTGCACTCGATACTAACGTTAATGGTCGCGGGAGTGATGCACCCCAATTCTTTTAAACATTTAGAAGAGAAATAAAGTTAATGTCAGTTTTCAGATATTTACTTCTTCCATCTAGCTTGTTTTGATATTGTTCGAATTTGTATGGTTTATTAGTTTTGGTTTATACACAATGAGCCTTTTTTTAAAAAAAATAAAGGTGTCAAGCAAGTATTTTTTTTTTGGAATACAATTTGTTGCTTTCATTGAAGAACATTTATGAACAAATATATCCTAAAACACATTTCTGTTATCTCGTTGTATTGAATTTTTATAGAAAAGTTTATGTACTTTTGGTTGATTGCAAATTAAATTTTTCACAAAATTAATTTTGATTCTTTGAAATTTCTTGTGTACTTTTAAGTAAGTAAATTTCTTTTTGATGCGATAGAATTGTAAAGATTTAGCTTTTTTACCAATTAACTTATATTTTAAATTTATTTAACTATATTTTATATTTTACATGTATATATATATATTTCAGCTTGGTAATATAAATAAATGTAGGGGAAAACCAGGGTCTTGAAATTATGTTGAACTAGGTTATTTATATTTTATATTATTGTACTGTTCTACTTTCACATGGAATAAATTATTATTCCCTTGCCAATTGTTAAGAGTTAGATTACAATTGCAATATATTTAAATATGTTAATGATTGTACATCTGTATATGTATATATGTATATACACATACATATATATATATATATGTGTGTGTGTCAGGCCCCAGGCCTGCTGGTAAAATGAGGAGGGCATGATCTCTATAATAACTTCTTTATTTTTGCTTCAATCACATAAAATCCAACAATATGGGGCCCTGAAGTGCAAACTGAGTGGATCAAAAAGACACAATTCAAGGAGGAGTCACTCAGCCAGTTTTCCTTTTCGAGTATGCGTTCTTCTTCGTCATCACTCGTCTTAATCTTTAAATAGGCTTATTTTTTACCCACAAATCCTTACGCGATGGTAACTAGTTTGCTCTATTTTCATTTATTACTTACTTCTAATTTTAGGCTAAACTTTTTCAGTCCTGATATATTGACACACACACACATATATATATATATATGTATGTGTGTGTGTGTGTGTGTGTGTGTGTGTGTGTGTGTGTGTGTGTGTGTGTGTGTGTGTGTGTGTGTGTGTGTGTGTGTGTGTGTGTGTGTGTGTGTGTGTGTGTGTGTGTGTGTGTGTGTGTGTGTGTGTGTGTGTGTGTGTGTGTGTGTGTGTGTGTGTGTATTCACAAGGAGTGTGGCAGTAGTATAAGCAAAATGACTATTATAAAATTTCATTTAAAGTTAGCTTATGTTTGTTACATTGTATGGCAACATAATTTCTTAATAATCCGATTTAAATTTCCTATATAATAAATTACACTAATCCTTCTATATCCCTACCGTGCAGTGGGTCGATAAATGAGTACCAAGGCTGCTTGGGGACTCAAACACTGAGATCGCGTTTCAGACTGACTAAATCTGGATCGGGACATCTACCTTACCGCTCAGCGTCCAATGGTCACTTATACTGGGATGGGCACACAATAGACCTTTGACCTTGACTCTCATGGGCTGCTGTGCCACTGAGTTTGAGTTTGGTATATAATCAATTATACAAATCTATACATTTTGAAATCCCATTATTCAGAGTATTTTAAGTTAGTGATTTCTGCTTTTTTCAGAGTTGCTGTACACCCGGAATTTGTTTCATAAATTTCTTCATCATTCTATTTAGACAAACACAAAATGCAATAAAACCAACTTCACACCTATATTAAGAACTAATAAGATTAACCCTGCATTGGTATGACAGTTCGTGTTAATAATAAATGTTCCACAAAGAGCTGGTTAATTTGAATTACTTTCAAGATTTTGTTGATCTGTATGATCATCATCTTTGTATAGCTAAAGACATCTTTATAAAGAAAGCAATGCTGGAAAATGGAGAAGTCTGGTTACTTTTATCTTCAGCCTCGTTGCAATTCTAACACAGAAATGTAAGTCTTGTGTTATTTCAAGTAAAAATAAAGCATTGAATCGACTTTTTGGCTCCTAAGATTAGGCATCACATAGTAAAATCTTTTGGCCGTTCATTTCTCTAAATGGCATGAAATAATGATGAGGTATGGGACAGAAAAAAAATTATTAACGGTTTTAAGATATTCTTCAATGGTGAAAAAAGTACCACCAATACTTTTGAAGAATAATAATCCCGTGGTTAGCAGTAAAATTCCAAGCATCAACAAAAGTATAGGGATAAAAAATTTTATTTTTATGTGGAAGATTTGAAAAGGCAATTTTTGGCTAAAGTTCAAAAAATGAAATAAGTAATCGATGCTAAAGAATTTTTTTTCTTTAATACTTGAATGTGTTTCTTTTTTTGTAATACTACGCGTTATAAAAATAGAAAAAAAAATGGAACAGAACATTTATACAGAAAAAGTAATATTACCGTGTGCGTGAGTTTGTGTGTGTGTGATGATAATACTTTGGGTGACTTCTTTATCAAATAACGTATCAGCAAATTTCCATATTTTTAAAATCATGGTCCTAGCTCATTTATGACTAATACATCTTCAAATACTCTAAGTTTATGAGGATCAAATTTTAAGCATTCACTGAATAAATTAGAATAACTAAAACACTCCCACTGCTTTGGACAATGACTATGTAAATGACCTATGCTTAATCCAACACCTCCATTTTCTTCACGAACGTTGTGAGGACACCAATCCACAAAGCACTCCGTCCATCCCCGCCAACTCTAATCATTATCTGCCCTCATTTTAATTACGCCGATATTCTTATTCCTTTTCAAAATGAGCCCTTTCGATAGAGGTGTCGACACGCGGAAGAAGAGGAACGCCCAACGGAATCTCCATATATATTGAAGAGGTTTAAACACATGGCGGCTTCATTTCAGCGGTTATTAAAGATTACATGAGCCGTTGATTGTTGAGCGACGATAATAATGATCGGATATGTTAGAATGGAGCTTGCCATAGCGATCTCCGTGTAATTTGAATAAGTCTTCTGCTAAAATTGTATGTATGAAATGGAATGAGACAACGAAAACTCGATTGTTATTGCTTATTAATTTCGTTAACATTTCCTTAAAAATTCCGGTTCTAAAAAATGTCTAAAATAAATTTTGATTCATCAGTATATATTACCTGTTTAATTAATATGAATTCTAGTAAAGAGTAATTCACAAGGTAATAACATTGCTTCAGATGAAATGACTTAAAATATACGATGTTCCTAATATATATATTGTTGATTCTGTGTATATCTCACAACATTTAAATCAAGTTATTCATTCATTGCTATGATCAGAGATCTAAAACTAACTTTTATAATGTGTTGGATTCAAAACAAAAATTGATTATTTGATGTGTTATATTCATTTAAATAAATCTATCCCTTTTATAGACATATAATTTTTATTTGATAAGCTCAGTTTGATTGTAGCTATTGCATATGCACTAAATTGATTACTTTCTTTTAGACATCCATCCAGGTTAGACATCCATTTTACAAGCCTCTGTTCTGCGAACCTTCCCTGAGACCAAGAATATAAAGTATACAGAGAGATGAATCTTCATTTAACAAATTGTTACATAATTATTGTTTTGGTATTTAGTATCCTCAGCAACAGGAAGTCCGACTGTACATAGATCAGACTAATGAAATAATTTTATTTTTATCTACTATAATACACCGAGCAAACTTTTAACTATCGTATATATAATCTACCCAACATACGCAAAATTAACCCTTCAGGTCCAGTGGAAGCTGAGAAAGAAGCGCTTTCCCCAGGCCCGTACGTTCGAAGAGGATACGCATGCGCGGAACCGGGCGAATTTCTAAATACTAAGCTTTAATTCCATTAAACTTCATATAAAGCTTTAAGGTATCCGATTACGTTCGGAACCGTGATTTTGCAAAAGCATATAAATGGATACATTTATATTTAGTGTCACTTTTGATTAGAAAAATGTATTTAAAATTGTTTTAAGAATAGTATTACAATAAAAATTATTTGAGTACAATATTTCGGCTAAAATTTAACTTAGAATAACCTTTTTAAAATGTTCTCCTTTTAGAAAATGTTTATTATAATAATATTTTGCCTGTATATAGCTCTCCAGACCTATGTACAGAGGCTCAAAATAGAATTTTTGAAATATATAACTTAGAAGTGGGTTTATTCGTGTTTTACCACAACAGAGGGGAGAAATTTTAAGAGAAAAAAGACCTATAATTATTTCAAATGATTATAACTCTGAAAATAATGTGAATTTAAAATCATACTTGAGCCTCTGTACAGAGTAAGGTCTGAGCTATATACAGGCAAAAAATATTATTATAATAGAAGCATTTTTCACGAAAGGAAAACCTTTTGAAAAAGGTTATTCTAAGTTAATTTTTGCCGAAATATTGTATTTAAATAATTTTTTTTTTGTCAAAAATGTCCTTAAAATAATTTTATACACATGTATTTTAAACCAAGTGACACTAAACATCATGAAATTATCCATTTATGTGCTTTCTTTTGGGGAATCACCGTTCCGAACGTAAGTCGGAAATCCTTAAATAATCAAATACGCTAAAACTTACAATTTACTATTATTGATAATATGTAAACATGTAGAAAAATTTTTCGCTATATTTAAAAAACACCGTGGAACTTTGAAGAGAATGATTTTATTCTAATAAAAAAAAAAATTACGTACATCTCTTTCCAAAAATTGACAAAATGTCTTACATTTGCAATCAAATACAGATAATATTAGAAAACTAAACCAACGTATTAAAAATATAAACAGAAATCCATAGAGCAATGGATCACGAACATTTAAATGTCCGATTCTTCGAAAATCTAAACATGTGCAAATATTTACATTCATAATATCTTCGGATATATTTTTTAAAAAATATACTGAGCCTAAAGCACATGTTAAAGTTCAAAAGTTTTACACATTATTCGAAAAAATGGTTTTAACCATCATCTAGTGCTTGTAAAATTTATATAAAATCAGCTTCTAACTATGATCACACTGAGGATCAAGGGTCGAGGAGCAGTGAAAGCCCAATCACATATATGATACCGTGGACCGTGGAAGGAAAAACGTGTGATCACATATATGTGATCATGGTCCTTAACGGATTAAAGCTGTATCAAAATATGATAGACAAGTTTGTCCAGCTGTTGTTGTGTTTAATACTATAGGGACTTATATTTTTTAGACGTTTAGTGCATATATTTCAACATAAGGCTTTAAAAGCATCGACAGTTTCTTCCACTACGAAAAATTATACATTTGCAATTTCGAGACTGTTATTTTTAGATATGAGTCCTCTAATTCGTGTATTCAAGGAAAAATAATAGCATGTTATTAAGAGAACAGAAGTTAACCAAAATCAATCCTATATACCAATATCATTGAATGAGAGATGCTTTAGAACACAAGAGACGTCCATAATAGTGCGTACCCCGTTCACGTAAACGAAATGAATATTTTAACTGGGTATGCCCGTGAATTTGAGGACAAGTTAACTGTAATATAAAGTTTTATTTATGAGTCCACATTCTGTTTGCAAAGGACCTCAGGAAGATTTTCAATATGATGAGAACTGAGAAACTGCCATTATTCTGGTCATAGTTCTCATAAAAGAGACAGATTTGGATGATTCAATGTGTGTTTGCTGGATACGTACTTTTTTGTTCACACTGAGTTGTATATCGTTTCAAGAGGCATATGAAACCTCAATTTTATAGAGACAATATTCTGAATTATTTATTAGTCTTTTCAATAGCATATAGTGACACCATCATTAAGAAAACGATAATGCCTACTTGCGGTCATTATATTTGTGGGAGGAGACTACTGAGCGTATTGAGATCAGTTTTAGAGCATCATAAATTTTTATTAAATAAAGTTAATTACACAAAAATTTCAATGTAGCTCTCTTTTAGCATTGTATACTCTTTACGTAAACGTTTGTGCTGCTTTCAAAAGAGCTTTTTTGACCATTTTGCGGGTTACATTTCCAACTTCTCTCCTTTTAATTGCTTTTGATGCCCTGAAATGTTCTTATTTTACGTTTACTTATTTTTTATAAGCATCCACATAAAAATAATCGTATGGAGCCCAATCAGATACAATGATAGACATTTCTCAGGAGGAAGAAAAATTATTTTTAACTTTTAGCTATTTTATATAGTTGATTTTGCAGTGTGGCTTGGTGCGGCAGAATCTTGGTGAAAACAAAATTTCCTTGAGAGTAAAAGACGTTTACTTTCTTTTGATCATGTAAGCTTCAAAAACCAATTTTATAGTATTTAGCATCGTTTCAACCTTGGTCTTACAAAAACTCGATTTTGTTAAGCTTTGAAAAGACATTCCTATCCATACCATAGCACCTACTTCTAACTTTCTTTGCAAAACAGCTGCGTCCGTATGGCAACTAAAAATAAATTATAAGGTTTTACCAATAGATACATTAAAATAAAATAATCAGATGCTTGTATACATCAAAAATAAAACATATAAATTTCCTTTTGTGCAATTGAACAAATATATAATAGAAAAGGAAAATATTATATATAGATATATGATTATTTTTATATGTGTGATGCAATAAATATTCTGTGGGTATATATATATATATATGTATGTATTATATATTATATGGTTGAAAACAAACCCCGTTTACTGTACATTTAGTAATCAGTTATACAATTAAACACAAACGCACACACACATAGTTAACGGCGATTAACACCGTCATATAACAGTTACAATAAGCGACGTTCAAATATTGAAGACAAAGAGACAAAGAAAAAACAGTTTTCAGTGAGTCCCATATTTATAAGTGAAGCAGCAAAAGGAAATCTTGGATCCGCATGACCTCGCAATGGAAGAAGATAAGGCGATTGGTGGAAATTATATCGCTAGATTCTGATGTAATCTTATTCTTAAAAAGAAGCTGATAACTATCAAGATACGACATGATAAAGCCCGTCAGGCAGGCAATCATAAATTATTTACGCAAGAGTCCTGAAGGCCAGGACCATTGGAAAATTTAAAAAATATTCAGGATGAAAATTGAAGAAAATTATAATTATTATTATATATATATATATATATATATATATATATTATTATATATATATATATATATATATATATATATATATATATATATATATTAGTTATTATGTTATGTTGTTATGTTATATATATATATATATATATATATTTTTAATTTTAAAATTATACATATAAAAAACCAATTGCCTACATTTCCTAAACTACCAATAAAAAATTATATTTAGCGTTATTAATACGCTCATGGTTCACGGGAATTAAGGCTCTTTTGTCAATGTTAAGTTATTGTCTCTGTAAAATTTAACAACAATTAAAAAATTTAATTTTATTTAGTTTCACAAAATTGATTAATCTAAAAAGACACAACACAATTTAAAACGACTCTCAAGACTAATTCTTTTTGAAATTTTTACTTTTATTTATTTTGTGGATATATAATTGAAGTTTCAATGATTTACCACATCTCTGATATATTTATTTTTTTCTTCCAGATGTGCTTTACTAAAAATGTTTTTATGGATATAATAACTATTTATCCCATGAAGGTAGCCTTTACATCTATTGAATTAGCCCAAGTCGAAGGATTTTCATGATGCAGAAAATCGATAGCGGCCTCATGTCGTATGATTATATGGCATGTCAAAGATTCCTGAGTGTCTGTTTGGTTTACGAGTTTCGGTAAAATTAAATCCCAGAACAGGTTTGCATTGTCAGTATTCAGATACCCAGAAAAAATAAGGCCAAAATTGTTTGCGGGAATTGGTATGGCCTATATGGTGCCCTCGCCAAAAGTGATACCAACTCCTGGGAAATGTGCAAGGTCTGCAAAGGTAAAATGCCAAATGCGCAGCCCCATTAGAAAACTGTATTGAATTTCTAAAACAAAAAAAGGAAATATCTCTTTAGGAAAAAAATCTGGCGGAACATTTATGATACATTTCTGACATGTCAAACATTTTCGAATTCATGAAGCAGATTGGACAGTTTAAGATTTAAGGAAAATCGTACAATAATAATATAATAACATATTGTTTGTTCCTGAATAAAAGAGGAAATGTCAAACTGAAACAAAACAGTACTACAAGTGTCTCATTCAAAAAATGAAATACTTTTTTCAGTTTTCCCTCTTCAAATACCGTTTGAATTGAATTTGTGGAAAGTTGATTGAGGAAAGTATCCCCTAGATTATTTAATGTGCAATGGAAGAAAAATTTATTTTTAACGGAAAATCATTCTAGTTTCTGAAATAAATTTCCTATTCATTTAAATTTTTTCTCTTACTGCAAGAACAAAAAACGTTAGTAAATGTTTGTTGGACGTTCTAAGAACTTGGAAAATTATTAGTGTCTATGTTGATATTTTTGTGCTTATAATATCAATATAAAATGAAAGTTGTATCTGACTGAATGTGGTATATACGACACTGTTGCAGTTAAAAAATGTTTTGAGTAGAAAACATTATATATATATTATATATATATATATATATATATATATATATATATATAAATCCAGTTTGAATGATAAAAATTTTTTGCAAAAATTGTTCTCTTTAAAGGTTCACCCATGTGATGACCTGTTTTTTTAAGTATGCTTATAGAATTCTTTTCACCGACCAGTAAAAGATAGAACTTAAGTTTTTCTAATCATTTATTTATATGTGTTTTGAGAGAATGTATATAAATGTTTTCAAAAATATCCAACATAATGTGAGTTATAGTACTCTGAACACACCTTACCTAAAAAATCGGACGTTCACTTCCTCCAATGATTTTGGGATGATTGACTTATCTGAAATAAAACAAAAATTAACGGTGTCTTAATCTATGTTTAAATGCACCAAAATGATAGTAATTCCTAATGGAAAAAAATATCAAAAACTGGATTTTTTGGTAGATTTCAAAGAAAAGTTTCGGAATTTTATGGATTTGTTATGTTTTTATTATGAAAAATTGAAATATTTTGAATTTTGTAATGATCATAGTTCACTTTGTGCGTATATATGTGATGAGTCTATCGTATAAATTTGAAGTCCTTCGGTCAAACCATTCGTGAGATATGATGGAGGAAAGTTTGAAAAACACAGTTTTGAGAAAAACGCGTTTAAAGTTTCAAGTCCGATTAAAACAATGAAAATCTTAACTTAGCACAACAAACATATGCTCTTTTAACACCTATTTCTTAATAAAGACTTAGAACTTTTAAAAAATTGCTGTACCACCGTATTTTAGACATGTTAAGGAAGCAATTTATGAAAAAAAATTTTTTTTCATATTTTGAAACCATCACATGGGGAAACCCACTTAACAAACGTTTATAGAAAAATGCAATAAGCATATTGTGCTCTTTATGTAAAAAAAAAATGTCGTACGAAAAATGTTTTATTTCATCAAATTTTCCATACGATAATAGAAATGTAGTGTTAAAGCTAGAGTTTAAAAACTGCATGGCATATTTCGGGATCGCTATATGATTAGTAAATAAAAATATCAATTTAAAGTATATCGATGTAGAACTAAAGACACATAATATTAATTGATATTTTTGCTACATTACTACTATTTTTTTTTAGTTTTTATGAATAGATTATTATATAAAAGCAGAGAAAATGTTTTTGAAAATTTATTGAACTCTTGTATGAAATCTCTAAATTAAAATTCATTCTAATTAGCATATGGACGTCGAATTATTTTGTCATAATGCAAAACAATTATATGAACTAATATAAACTTTATTAAAAATAACATCCCTTTTTTTGCTTGTTGTTGATCTAAATAAAGGGAATCATAAATTTAAAAAGCTTATTATATGTGGCTGATTTCCTGATAGGCTTTTCAAATTCAATTTTTAGAATTGAGAGATGTTCCTATGAACTTCATGTTGTGTGTGTGAACAAAAAATCCGGAAATAAAAAGGTATTTATACTTCTCTTGAAAAATATAGATTATTTTTACCAGTTTCTATGTTTTCGAGTTTACCTCTTTTTGAATCTATTAATATCAATTTGAATTTGATTTGAATTTTTATAATCAATGGTTCAAAAGCAAATATACTTATCAATTACATTCTTACTTTCGCTGCAGCCACTGTACCGTATTTTATTCGATGAATAAACATGCTTATAATGCATTGTTTTAAACTAAACTTTAAGGAACTAATCTAAATAATACCTAGCTAAATGTATACATGATGGTACATCATTTTTTTCAAATCTTTTGCCATACTTTAATTGAATTCTAAAGGTGAGTTATCACCCTCGCATTGTTTTGGAATGCGACATTAATTAAATTCAAAACTTAATCAGCGAAGCACTTATCATTTAATTTTTAGTTATTTTTCACGAGCTTTATCCTTCGTATATTTTCTTGCAGTTGATTTAATCTGTCACCAAAAGCCAGCCATCCAGGTTCACGAGTAAGCTCTAAATTAAACTCACCATCTGGTTTATCATATCCATTCAATTATCGAATATGTTGATTAGACACTAAATTTACCACTTCAGAATATTTCATTTTTGAACTTTTTCTAATACATTTCATCATCTTCAAACTCAACATAATCACCGAGTACTTAAAAATATTGACTGTATTGTATGTCCATGTTTTTTAAACTCGCCTTAATGTATGGAATGTAATCTCATATCGTTAACAAGATCAAGAAAACTAACATTTTAAGAAGAAATAAGTTTATATAAGATATTAGAATAACTGTGCAGTTTTATGCACATTAATTTAAAAAAATGAATCAGTATGTACAGTTTCGAATCTTTATCCTTATCTTGTATTCGTTTGTTATAGAAGAAACGATGATATGGCTAATCTCTACACCTAATATTTAATATCTAAATTAACTAACATAAAAATAAAACTAACCAATAATGTAAGTATTGACACTATATACAAAGGTGAAAGTTTAAAATGTGGTTTTATGCAGAAATGAAACCACAAAGCTTGAGATAAAATAGTGGTTGAAAGTTTTAAAATGGTATAAATACAAGTTTCAAAATGGTAGTGAGAACCATACTAACTTGATTTATTTTAAATTACATTTTATAGTTTTTAAACTTTGACCAACCACCTACATAAATGGAGGGATTATTGTATACAAATTATTAGTATTTTAATTAATAGTTTGATGATTATTTTTAAAGAGAAAAACATTCCTACTTAATCTCACCATATTGTAATATTTGCCAGAT
The DNA here is from genome assembly GCA_019973955.1 of Trichonephila inaurata madagascariensis. NCBI lineage: Eukaryota > Metazoa > Arthropoda > Arachnida > Araneae > Nephilidae > Trichonephila > Trichonephila inaurata. Next base: position 8,760 of record BMAV01003645.1, on the reverse strand, counting down.
TTGTAGAATAATTTAAACAATGTCTTTTCATTAACAGTACATCCCCATTTTTTTTTTCTGCATTAAAGCGTGAATGTTTTTCATTCACATTCCGCAAATAATTGAATTAATTTTCAAGTGAAATTGATTCAGCACCAAAAGCTTTTGTTCTTGGTATCAAGATACATACGGGGATTTTTCCTCATACTTCTCTTTTCTTTAAAACCGAATGAAATTCTTGAATTTCTATTTATTTCTTTACAATAGAAAAAAAGAAAAAGGAAAAAATATTCATGACCTTGAAGAACAGTGAATATCGTGTCTTACTAAGGTTATTTTTTAATGGACAAAAAAGCAATTTCCTCAACGAAAGTACCGAAGTAGAATACTATCTAAAACCAAAATATCTCTTAGAATATTTTTTTTTAATTTTGTTCGATATGACTGCACTTAACTCGAGTATATTATTCATAAATACGTGATACGAATTTCAGATTACTGTCGTTCGGAAAATGTAATATGGAATGTATTTTGTTTTTATTGCTTATTCGGTTTTATTTCAGAAAGAATATTGAATTAAAAGCAATAGATATAAATACTGCATATGATGTGTGCTAACGATGTATCAAATAGAGTATGTAATTAGTTTAAAGTGTTAGTCATATACAAATGAAGAAAATTAACTGAAAATTTGAACTTCTTAGTAACAAATATGTATTTTTGGCTTATTTTAGGTTTTCACTGATGAGCATTTGTGTTTAATTAGTTTTTTATAGATCTGAACCTTACACGTGCAACCAAGTTAGTGTGTAAGAGTTATTTTAAATTTTGAAATGTTTCAGCTGAAATATAAAATAACTTTAATGCTTCGACTAGCTTGTCTCGTTTAATACGTTTAAAAAAATTACTTTAAAGGATTATTTATTTATTTTTGTCTCACTGTATTCAATTTATAAACCTTTGCAGGCAAATCCATTTTATGATTGTATTTTTTCTTAAGTTTTTATTTTTTTTGTAATACTACCAATGAATAATAAAAAATATACAGCAAAAATTGGTGAAGACAAATTTGTAAACATTTGTCCAAATTGTTTACAAAAAAAATCCATCAATATTTGGTTATTGTTCTAATAAATTACTGAACTCAATCACATATTCGGAAAATTTTAAAATGCTTACGTCTATCCATATAACCATCAAAAAATTAAATAAAAATAATTTATAAATGCACTAAGCCAAAATCTTTTACGAATCTTAAATATCTAGTGTGGTTCTAAATCAGTTTTTCTCCAATTAAGACATAAATAATTTATCTTCTGTCTTTTAAAGTTCAATCGGTCTTTCGAAAAAAAAGAGCGAGAAAATATTTATTTTCATTAATAAGATTTAGTTCAATTAATTAGCTCCTAAAATAACTATTCAAATTTAAGCTATGACATTTTTATATTTTTATTAATTCTACATCCATAAGTTAAATCTCTATTTATAGAAAAGGGGAAAAATAATGGAGTCTTAAATGACAGTTAAATTTAATTGAAAAATCACTTTTGAAAAATAAGAATTATTTTAAAAAGATTTGCAAACTCTTCAAAAACCCTATTAATAGATTTCATATATATCATTAATCGTCATTTATTTTAAGGAATAAAATTTATCTGAATAAGCAAAAATCCTCGATCTAATCAAAAACTGCTTTTGATTGGATTTGCTTTGTATAGAAATGTCTTAAACGTATTGGTATTGTGTTATTAAAATTTTATCAAAATAAATAATTTAATAAAGAATTGTTGAGCTAGTTTGATTACTGTGCATGTAAACAAGTTGGTTTTAATGAATTCCTTTTTTAAAAAATATCAAATTTTCAGAAAATAATATACAGTTATAAATCAAATCTCCTGTGGCTTTAATTTCTTAAAAGATTTATTTTAATTCTCAAAATGGTTTTTAATCATTACAAATTAAAAAATAACAATTATAAGTTTTTCGAGTTCATAATAAGTATAATAATGTTCCACTCAAAATCTTCTTTATCATAAAATATCAATATTTATACTCATTTCTCAATAATCATGGCCAAACGTTATTGAGGATATCTCCCTCAACACATTATAGAAACTAGCTGAAAATAGCGATATAGATTCTAAAATTCAAAAGAACCTCAGGTGGCATCGGTAACTTCTAGGCCAATGTCACGAAATCATGGTTGGCATAAAATAAGTTCGAGCATAGTGCTACTGAAGTCCTGCCGCTTAGAGCAGGCAGATGCACGTTAAATCTGTCAAGATCCAAAGTTTCTCCATTGATACGGAAGTTCGGAGAGAGGGGTGCTAGTTGTAATGTCTTCCCTATTGCATGGCCATGGTTCAAAATTAAGATATGTGTCACCAACATCATCTTAATTTTGTTCTGATGTCCCCTTCACCTAATCAGCTCTGGTATTCACTCCTTCATTTGATCAAGGTTCAAAAAATTAAGAGGTCTGTCATCAATATCATCTTAATTTTTCCCTGGTGTCGTCTTTTTCATTTGAGTAACTCTGGTGTCACCTTCCTCTGCCAGCATTCCAGTCGTCTCCTTCATTTGACCATGGTTTAAAAAAATAAGTGGTCTGTCACTAATAGCATCTTAAATTTGCTCTGGTTTCATTCCTTTCCCTTGATCAACTGTGGTGTCACCTTCATGTGTGTGAATTAAGTACGAATTAAGTAACTAGGCATAACTACGGTTTAGCTGGCACATACGAGTTTTTTTTATCTGAAATTTGAAATGGTAGTTTTACATAAATGTGGCTGAATTTCGTTGGTACAGAAGCTAAATTTTCTCAAGCAATTCTCTCCCTTAGGATAATTGTTCTTGAGCTGGATGACATAAGATTTACACTTCAAAAGTTCATAAAGGAAAAAGTCTAACGGCTGTAATTTGCATGATCCAGGCCTCCAATTCTGATCACACAAACGGGGTTACACGACCAAGACAATTTAAAATGTTTCTCAGCAATTGTTCTTTCATGCGGTACTCGTTTTTTAACAACCTACCTTAAGGAAATAAGTCAAGTGGTCTTTTTTTTTCGTTGGCAACTCTCGATTCTCAAAGGACAGTAAAACTAAAACAACTTGAACAAAATATGACATTTTTGCCTACAAATACTAATAATTTGCCTATAATATTAATTAACATTTGAATCACTTTACTTCAGTTTTGTTGGATTTTTTCTCAAATTATTAGAGAAAAATTGAAAAGTCCTTGAAAGTAGGTAATTATACTTTCTCTTAGTTAAATTACTCACTGGAATTACGATCTTTGACTTGTACAATAAAAATAATTATAAAATAAGGATTAGGGAAAACATATTAAAGCAGTGTTTCTCAAACTTTCAATGCTGGCGCCCCCCTTTTCAATCACAATTTTTATCGCGCCACCCTTATACATTAATAAATTACTGAATGCAATAATAATGAACTTTGACGCTAAAGCTACAATACACGATCTTAATTATAAACCGTACAAATTAATAACATAAGTATTAAATTTTGTATATGTTACTTTTAAGCAAAAAAAAAAAATTAAGTAATAGGATAACTATTATGTTATTTTTCCTTTCTCTGATTTTTAAATTGGCACATATTGCAAAATGCGATGGCTGCTTAGAAGACAAAATATAGATATCAGCTAAATATAGAAGAAGAACTCAGAGGGTCAATTTCTAAAAGCTTTGAAAACTTTGCCTGCAAGACAAGCCCATGGAAGTCGCTAATACGTATTAAACTTGTTCTTAATTCAGTATTAATAAGATAGTACTAAATTTTTATATATTTACTCTATAATATATATTTTAAGTAAATTATATATATATATATATATACTTTTTTTAAGTAATAGGTTAATTATTTTATTTTTCTCTCTCTACCTTTAAATTGGAAATAGATTGAGAAATAATATTTAATTAAAGATTTATTTCCTTCGAGATCCATTTCCAAAAGTACAAATGTCATTAAAAATAGCCTAATCTATGTTGCCTTTATCATATCCATTACATCTGGCATCCTCGCGAACGTTCATGTGAGTCTGTGGCAACCTAACAGACCTCTGCACAAACATGTAAAATGCTGTACTTCGTACAATTCTATCGTCTTGGCTGAAACCGATTAGCTCAATGAATCCTCTGAATGTACATTTCATAATTCACGCGTTAATTGTAATTCACGGTATTATATTTACGGCAGGATTAAAACAAAATCATAGATATATTTTTAAATCACAGCGAGCATTTGACGATAATAAATCATCAACAAGTACACAGACGAGGGCAAATTATAGAAGTTACGAAGGGGTTGGGATCCATTTAAAAATACTTCGGGGCCTCAGCTGCCGAAAAAGAGATTTCATAGATTTAATCCAGTGACGAAAAAAGGGCAATTTTGTAATAAATCACTTTTGAATTCTGATAGAGGGGGATGCTGAATTTTTTTGCACTGAAAAAAAAAAGTTTCGTTACTATTACCTTTTTTTAACATCATACCTTTGTGAATCCGGGTTTTTTGCGATGGCTACTTTAAAAAAAAATATAGATCTGAGCTAAATATAAAAAAAATAACTCGAGGTCAATTTTTTTTTTAGCCTTCCTTTGAAAACTTTGCCTGCAAGACAAGCCCATGGTGTCACTGAAAATTTTTAAACTTGTTCTTATACTCTGAAGTACCCACTCAAACGGTTTATTTTTTAAAAAATGAAAATATATTATTCTTGATATTAGCTTAATTGAAAGGGGAGAGAAAAACCGGCATGAAAATTTAACAAAAATGTAAAATGATTTTATTGAAATGAATACCATATTATAAACGGTTTTGAATGAACTGAAATTTTAAGCCTCGCAGAATTAGTTTTTGAATGAATGAAGTAAAAAAAAAAGAATATAAATTTCTAAGAAATCAATTGTTTTATTTTTTTAATATTTAAAGCGAGAAAGCCCGGGAATTAGGTGTGTACTGTACTAACGTTAAGGGTGGGGGATGATGAAAATTATTTTTTTTATATAATTATTTTCAATATACAAGATAAAACCAATTTTAGTGAATAATTTAACTAAGAAAAAATATACCCCTATTTCGTTTTTTCTATTTTTCTTTCATAATTTTAGAAAAAATCCAATAAAACTGAACTAAATTGTTTCCAAAGGTGACCTTTAAAAAACATAAAATCAAGACACTTTTTGCTAACATTACAGGAAAGTTATTTGCAAGCAAAATAAACATTTTGTTCACGTTTTTTTAATTTTTTATCCTTTTTATGATCGACAAATATCCTGTTGAACTTTTTTTTTTGCTTGTGTCTTTTGACAGGGTAAATGCATTTTGCGCTACAGTTATGGCTTTTTTATTTTCTTTTTATAAAGTTCTTAATGTAGCTATTGAAAATTTTTCCCTTTGTTTCATGTTTATTGCTTTTCCCCAAATTTAAATTTGCTAACATGAAATGCATTTTTCAGGGTTTCTCTTGTTTGATCAGCTTTAATTTTCCCTTTTTTAGAGAGATCACAGATGCCCAATTCTTTTTTTTGATTCTGCTCATTTACATTTATAAAAACCCTAATCAGTCGTACAACATCAGAATTAAACCACTAAGTTATTCATGGGGGAAAATGTAGCATGTTCAAGAAAATTTTTTTAAAAAAATATGATCGGAACTGGGTTAAAAAATCCAAGATTCAAAAAAAGGCCCCCCCAAAAAGGAAATTAATCCTTAAAAAGTGCTCAATATGCTCTTATCCATGTATAAAAAAAAAAATTTTACATTGTGAAAAAAAGCGCAACAGAATTATATAATTTACAACCCCCTAAAAAAAAGGGGATGCAGGTAACCATACCAAAGTTCAAAAGCCAGCAAAGAAATATTTTAATTAAAAAAGAAACTAAAAAAAAAATCTCTCATCGATTAAAAAAAGCAAACAAAATATTTTTTTATTTAGTTATGGTTAAAGATAGCTAATGGGGGTTCAAAGTAGAATCTTTTTTTTATGATTTTTTTTCACCGATGATATATATAAATCATATCAATGTAAACCGTATCTTTTTTTATCGGTTTTTTTTTTCATTCCAGTAAATTCATTTTTAACCCTTTTTATTTTCGATATCTCGCGCCCCTTGAAGGGTTTTTTGGCCCCAGGGCGGGCCCCCACGTTTGAAAAACACTGCACCAACAATATATAACTATGCCCGTTGATGCGAATGCGTATAGGGTGCTTCGATTTTGTTTTAGTTTCTTTTTCAAAAAATTTTTTTAAACTATTGCAATAGCTCACATTATGTAGCCCTTCGTTGCAAGCTTAACATGAATAACTCTGAAAATACAAAGTAAAAATTTAATACAATATATGAAGGGATTAGAGTTATTTTGATTTTTTTCCATAATTCATATATCCCTAATTCAAAGAATCCGCAAAAATGAACTTAATTTTGAAGAACGTTAAAACATTTAACCAAAAAAAAACAAAACATCGTTCCTACAGCAACGGGAGAATATTATTGTACTTAAAATGATTCTTTCATTACCCCCTCTTTTTAAATGTGGTTATCAAAAGATTATGAGATAGGAAAAAAAAAATTTTTATAGAAAAAACTAACAACGGTGTAGAAATGATGGAAAAAAACAAAATTAAATTTAAAGATCGAAGCCAATATCTCGCCTGTATCCAAAAGAAAGCAGGCGAACAAACAAAAAAATAAGCGAAGTAAGACGAACATTCGTATTCCGTTTTTTTGTGGGAAAGGCCCCATGCCAACTTAAGAGATCCTGTTTACTGAGTGGATAGGGCAATTTTTCAGTGTCCGCAAAATGACAAAGTTATACGCTAGCTACAAGAAAGTATTTTCTTCAAATGGCAAGACACGTGGAACAAAAAGAAATCCTAGTTGAGGATGATACATAATCCAAGCAATCTTTTCAAGCTGAAAATTTTATTTGAAATAATTCTACTTATAAAAGTTTCGTTTTCATTACAATTCATTTTTGAAGTTTAATGAATTCTGACTCATAAAAAAGTTAATTTAATAGTTTTTGTTGGGGCGGGGGGTAATTTGTAGTTCAGTTAAGAGAACACAATCGCATATAAAATATATAATTAACATCATGTTATGGTTATGAATGTAAATTTACGATCCCATTAATTGTTAAGTATAAAAAAACAATTATTTAATTATGTCAGTGCTTCTCAAACTTTCAATATTTGCGACTCAATTTTTTGTTATACTTTTCATCGCCCCCCCCCCATACAACAACTATGGATTGAATACAATAATAATAATACTTCAACGCGCTAAAGCTACAAAATGACTTAATTATAAATTGCACGAATTATCAAGATATGCATCATATTTTATTTATGATAAGCCTATGGAAGTCACTAGTAATTAATAAACTTGCTTTTAATTTAGTATTGATAAATTAGTTATCACACACACACACAAATTCGTTTTACCGTTATGATATATTTATAAATATCTTATATCAGTGTGAATATGTATTTTATTTGTTATCACAGCATAATGTATTTTGTTTTAATTCCTTTCAGTAAATTTTGATATTTATTTTAAATCTTTTATTTTGGTCCTTTCGCTATGCTCGTGGCCCCGCGCATGGTTTTCAAGCCCCCCTAGGCGGGAGTGCAGCACAGTTTGAGAAACGCTGAACTAAATAAAAGTAAATTTCTGGTCCAATTAAGTAACATATAAATACTTTGTGTATTGTGTGTTCCTATACACTGTAATTTAGCTGTTCAATATTTTTAATTAATGCCTTTAAAACTAACAAATTGGTAATATCCTTACTTAAATCTATTTATTTGCCCAGAGTTCTAAAAAACAAATCCTAATACTAAAACCTGGAATTGGGATATTTGATTTTAAATATGTACAACAGTTTTGAGTTAGCTTTTATAACACTTTCAAATAGTTCTCTAAAAATTACTTAAATGTAGTAAAATCTACATTTATTCAGAAATTTTCAAGGAACATACGGCATTATTTTACCGCAATACATTAATAACCAATAATCCTATTTAAACAATATGCGAATATTTCTTTCAAATGTATAATCTAGTACAGGAGAAACAATAATACTAATATTAATGACAAAACATTTTCCTAATTTGAAAATTAAATTAACATATTGATTCTCAATTATACACGTTATTTTGATCTTTGAATTCTTTTAAAATGATCCTACAAATCCCTAGCATAATAAATCAAAATCCCTTTTAGAATCTTAAACAAAAGTATTTTCACCCTTCTAAGGAAATTTTAACTTTCATTTCAATGCCTTTTGGAGAATAAGATGTGTTTCAAGTCTAAGTCAAAAGCATTAAATCTAAAACACTAATTAAAAAAAGTACTGGAACATTCTGCATTCTAAAACAGAATATATAACAACTAAAATGCTGCTAGCAGCACAGCGCTGATGCAAAGAGAGATCATGTTAGAGATTAAAATCGCTTTTCTTTAAAAGACTAAATTCTAATCACGTACGAGTATTAACTCTTCTATAGTAAACTACAAAACCCAATTATAGTGAGTATCTCATGTAAGAATCATCCCTCCTACCTATTAATGCCATCCATGAGTACACATCAGCTTTGAAGATCTAATCCACCTTTCAAGAAGAAAGTTTGTTTAGACCGAATCTTAGACTTGGCAGAGATCTGGGAACTTGATTGTCAAAAAAAACAATTTTCTTAAAACGAAAACTGGAGCTTCGACATCTATTATTTCCCATGACCCCCTTTTTTAG
>BMAV01003642.1:0-76219 GCA_019973955.1 Trichonephila inaurata madagascariensis | reverse complement strand
AAAAAAACTAAAATTGGACAATTAGGGTTGAGCCGCTTTGTGGTACCACCTTCCCCGTACAGTAGAAACTTTCAACATAAAAGTAGAAAAAACGCAGAGCCATGTTGAAAAGGTGAGCATATTTCTAAAACACGTGGATGATAAACCAGACAGTAGCAAAATGAAATTATGAAGAGAGAACAATAAGGTTCCTCTCATAGAGAGAAATATTAAGAAAAAAACTCCAAAGAAAAAACTAGGAAAAAAACTTACTTGTAAAAACGCAAATCATAAAGAAATATGAAGACATCTTATGCAAAAATCACGAGCTAAATACTTTATATATATATATATATGCAATTCTCCGTTTAAATCCCATTTCGAGGCATTTTCTTTAATGTATGATGATCTTCACTCCTTAAGGCTGTTTTCAGCTTTCAAATGATGAAAAGTACTTAAACACATTAATATTATATTCTTGCTTCGCTATCCTGTAGAGAATCACTTTTTTTATCATACTACTCATTTTTACACGAGTTGACACATTTTTTCTTTTATAAAATGTGTGTTTCGCATTTTTACTCCCATACTATAATGCTAAATAAACTATCCCTTTACATGTTAAATGGAAAAAAAAATAAATATTTATGAAATATTCTGAAATTTTAAAGACTATAAACTATAAACAAATGCTTAAGTTACAATATCACAAATTTTTATAAAAATTGAAGCATTTTTTCTGTCCGAAAATGTGCTCTGCGCTAAGGTCACGCTCTTGTACATATGGCGAAAACAGCCTTAACAAAATGCCTGGTTGACAAATTTCAAAGTAAGTGATATAATATTGCATCAGTCAGCGCATTAAATACCGAAAATCATATTATTATACAATCTCCGAAATGCTTCTGGTAGTTGTAGGTGTAAAAGATGAGATCTCTAGAACATAATAAAGAACGCTTTTGTCCATTGCCATGTGCCCTTGTGTGTTTATGTTGCTGTTTTTATTACTGCCATCAACCGGATAAAATTGTATTAGGGACATGCTTGATTCCAGTGCAAGAACTCTACATGTGGGTGTTTACATTTAAGATAGGATTAAAAATTTCCCGGTATGAATCTGTAACTTATAAAATATTACCAATTAAATCGCTGAAACCCATCCTCCTTCGAAATAATAATTTGCCATCGCTTGTAAAGATCATCGAAACATTTTTGGGATCAATTTCAACAGTATCCTGTAATTTGGCCTGGCATGCACTTTTAACTTCATCTACACATTGAAATTGATGACCCTTCTAGCCAGTTCAGAAAACAGGCTGAAATCGCAGGAGATGGCATTAGGAGTGTGAGAAGGATTTAGCAAAACAGTTGTTTTTGTTTTCACAAGAGTCAGCAGTGATAAGGAGGGATCGATGCGAAGGAGAGTTGTTATGGAAAAACATCCGTGACTGTCAGTTCACAATTTTGACCTCTTTTTTCGGATCAATTAACGCAAGATGACGCATAATGTCTTTTTAGAGTTCTTTTTTGACAACTCGTTCTTCAGAGATAAATTACAGACGACCAATACCTTGGATGACGAAGAACACATCCAGTATGACTTTCCGATATATATATATACTCTCTCCTACAGTGATCTTGGAGGCTTTTTCTGCTTGTGCGGAAATTGTGGACATTTCTACGTTGCCGAGGCTGTCTTGGAATGCGCTCGTATAAAAACACCATTTCTTCTCTCCAGTAATAATTCCGCCTAGGGAAGGATATTTGTCAACAACCGGGATAAAGTTCCCCGCCATTTCCATTCGAATTTCTTTTTGGCCTTCGTTTAATATGCAGAGCAGGATGTGTTGACACATCCTGTGCATGTTAAATCTTTAGCCAGTATCCGTTGACATGTGGCCTCGGATACCCCAACTGAATCCGTTATTTGCGTTTTGTTTGAAGGTGGATCTTACATAAAGCAACAGAAATCTTTTCGATGTTTTCAATAGTGCTAGAAGTCTGTGGATGTCCAGAGCACTCCTTGTCTTCGACACTTCCTTGTTTTCTCTGAAACATCGATGCCACTCGAAAGCTTGTGTTCGCGATAATGTATCTCTGCCTCCGTAGCACTCTTTCCCAAGCAAACACAAAATTTTATATTCATTTTCTGCTCAACAATCTTCACTATCTCAATTGCTGGTCACTAAAAGCATCCACCTACAAAATACGACGCAATGGCAAGCCTCGGACCACGTGATTTGGGACAAACCACTTTTAGAAAAGTGGGAGAAGGCAGTAACACAGAAATACAGTCGTTCTACAGCAAAATGATTCACGGGTCGGTTCACGGCGCTTAGGTCGGGAACTTTTGAGTCCTACCTCGCATATACGTATACTAAATTTTCATTAGTCTAAAAAAACAAAGCAATAAATAGTAATGTAACAATGTAGTACGGATGTCAAATATAAGATAGTAGTACAATAGCTGCATATGTAAATGTGCACATATATACGTTTGTATGTATATTAGTATGTAGTCAAAACTGATCGGAAGCTTCAGATTTTACACTATTCTGTTTAAATAATTTCTGCAGAAGTTTCTGAGGAAATATTTTATTAACATTGACCTTGTAAAAATTACTCTTAAACCTTACACCCTACTATAAATGTTTATTTATTTCAGCATTTAAATGACTTCTCCTTTGATAAAAAAATGGTTAAATCACCCTAATTGAAAAAAAAAATCGCTTGTTATAAATTTTGAGACCTATGAAAACAAAAATATTTGCTTAATATATCTATTAAAATCTCTTTATAGTTTTCTAAATATTTCAGTCTCTTTTTTTATTTCAAATGTATTTTAATGAGATATTTCTAAACCACTTGTGTGAGCGAAAATATAATTTTTTTTATTTTTGTTGAAATTCTTATTAAATATTTGCCTAGTTTTCATTTCAATGCATTGAAAATATTTATTTAACTATCTTTAAAAATTATTTTTTTTAAAAAAAGTCAACAAAATGGAATAAATGAGTTTATATATGTTTGGATTACAGAGGAAATGTAATTGTGAAAAAACATTATGTGATAAAGAAGTTTCAATAAACTAATTCTATGACGTTTTAATTTAAGAAAAATATAATAAATTAAGTAGTTACTTTTTTTTTCTTATTTTGCGTCTATAATTTTTAAAAGTGAAGAAATTATGTTTACTTTAAGAAACGCTACCTGTTTACGTTGTTGATACTTATCTTACACAGAAAGAAAACTGTTCTTGGCAAAGAAATCAATGAACTTTGATAGCTGAAGAAATACTTTTTGCTTTGGAATTTTTTTAAAAAATATGATTTGAAATGTTCAACAGTATAGTTAGAACTTGTAATCAAAAACATATTTCTTTAAAAAGCCATTGCAGTCTCCAAAAGATTTCCTAATTTCAAACCTTTTCTTTTTTCACAATTGAAACATACTTCTCTTAGTCCAATTTAATTGCTTTGTCGTTATAGAAAATGAGATACAGATGTTTTAATGCCTGTTTTCCCAATCGTGAAACGGAATATTCTTAGATTTAAGCTATTTTAAAAGTTGTTATAATACTTTTTAAGAAGACTTGATTTTACTTTAAACATATTTCAAAATTTTAACTGAGAGTCGAATTTCAGAATGAAATAGGAAAAATTTATAAAATGTTACACTTACAGAAAATAATTAATTTTGAATAACAAAAGAAAAAAAGAAACGTAAAATATTAAGTAAGTGGAAACTATGGAAAGGTTTATAAAAAGAGAATTAAACAATAATAATGATAATAACAATAATAACTGTGTATGTCAGCTCCGACACACGACAGGCGTTTACTTCTTAAGTACGGTTGCCTTTGTTTATATAGTAGGCGAACAGGGTAAATAAACGCATCTCATATAATAGTGAAACCATTCATGTATTTTCTTAATTCAATTCACATTTTTCTTATTGATTCGGAAATATATATATATATATAAAATAATATGCATCACTTATGTTACATACATATATGTTACTCATGGTATGTATGAATACATTGTTAAGAAGGTTGATTTACTTCACTATTAATATCACTGTGAGTATTCGTTACACATTAATACTCTCGCCATTATATTAATCAAGGTGACAAGAAACTTGTGGTAACTTAAATATGATACGTGAACGTCGGTAGATACGTGACTCACGAATCTCTTACTCAATTTGTCTGTCTGCGCATGCGCCGTAAGCACTCACAATCATGAATTTTGACGTGATGAACGCCGTTCACGCTTTTCACAAAAGCAGTGTGCAAATGTTTTTTTTTTTAAGTTTTTATTTCTTTATTTTTTTTTGAGTGCCTTACTTTGAGTGCCAAGCTTCCAAATTTCACACTTGGATAAAATATAACGTTAGTATTTAAGCAAAATAAATAAATAAATAAATAAAACTGCAAGAAAAAACTGCATAAATGATTTTTTGTAAAAAAGATATTAGACGAAAAGGATAAAAACTTTTTTTTTTAAATCCGTAATGTTTAAGAAATTTTACACTCTTAGTACAAAACACGGATAATAAGGTTTGACACTTGAAAAAAAATTTTTGCGTCTTTTTTATAAATGCAGGTTTTTAAATGTTTAATTAAATTTTATATTTTTTTTAAAAACTAAAAGAAAACCTTTTGGATTTAATTTTTCAATCCAATTCAAAAGAGCAAAACATGAACTTTTGTAGTTCAGATTGTTTATCCATTACGTGATCAGAAATCCAGAAATAACGATCGAAAAATTCTTTTCATAAAAACGCATGAATATTGACTCACTTTAGAAAAAATTTGTAAAAAATATCAAATATCGTTATTTTGCAAAAAAAAAAAAAAAAAAAAATTATATTAAAAAAAAAAATAATATTATATATAAAAGAAAGTATTCATTCCATAAGAACTCATTTCTCAAAATAGATGATTTTTTCTCATATCATGAAAGTTTCGAAAACATTATTTACTCACAGGAATTCTTAGTTTTTTCACACCGATTGATCGAATAGAAAATCGATATATTCTTTAGAATTAAAGTTGCAGTTAAAACTATATTTCGCATTTGGTGGTTAATTTAAAAGATTCAAGAAACTCTCGCGACGACGAATCGCAAATGACAGATTTCTAATTTATGTCTTAGTGGGATGCCGTATGGTTTATACCTCGGAATCCAAGGCCAGTCAATGAATCTTTATATAAACTTTGGAAATGTGTTTTTAATAGTATATAGAAAAATGTTAAAAAAAATATTTTGTGCGATCTCAATTTTTTAATTATTATTATAAATAATCATTAATTTTTTGGAGTTTTCCTTCATTTATATTTGTTTAAAGTTATATTTTAAGAAGAACTATTACAAACTTGATCTGGGGTCTCAAAGGACTGCAGGTATCCCGATGAAGGGTGGGGAGGGAAATAGAGAGGTGACAACAGCAGCTGTTGGGTGTTGTTAACGCGGGCCCTAACAGAATAGTACTCGCGGCAACTTGTTAGGCTTAATATATATACGTAGCTGTTGTTGTTCACTCCGAGAAAAAATTAATTTCTGATTTTTGTTTATTTACAATTAATGTTTATATTATTGTGCAGTGAGTGTGATAAAAGTTAATTACTGAACATTACTGGGTTTTACAAACTTTGAAAATAGTGGCATAGATAGTAAGTTTTTGTTTTTTATTTCTATTACATGCTTTTGAAAACAATTATGAATACTCACTCGCATATTATATAATAAATCGATGTTATAAAATTTAGAATGTAATAGTAAAATTTAATAATATAAATCATTAATTATGTGATATAAAGGTTAGTTATTAATATTAGTATAATTTGTTGTTACAGCCTCGTATCAAAATGGGTGAACCATCGAATAGTGATAATATAAGTAATGATTGCCTTATTTGTGATAAATTCGGATGTAGTTCTGAATTAAGCTCTGAACTAGGAGATATTATAAAAGTCACTAGAGGAATATCAACACTGCTTCTGCTGAAAGAGCGGATGGACTTTCTCAGTATTTAAATACTCGCGAATTTGTCTACGTGCATTCAGTATGCAGACAAAAATATATCAATAAAGGATGCATTAATTCTTATTTAAAAAAAAAGAACACCACATCAGCATGCTCTCAATCTAGAAAAAAACTTCGAACGGCTACTTCAATTGATTTTGATTTGAAAAGTAGGTGCTTTTTATTTGGAAAAAAAGCGGATGAAATGAAGGAAAGAAGAAAGTACAAATCGTCAAGACAACAAATCAGCTACATCACAACTTCTGATTTCAAGAAAACTATTTTAAATTTGATAAGTGAATATCGTCGTAATATTCATAAAAAAAAATTGTAGGCGGTGCTTCATACGGTGCCCCCCAAAAAATAAAAGATCTTAATGTATTAAGATATATAACTCTTTTTTGAAAGCAACTGTTAAAAATACATGCGTTTAACTACCGTCTTTACCACCTACTGCAGATGCCGCTTTTGAACACTTTAAAAGAGTATTTTTACGAATTCAAACATGGCTCGAAAGAGAATTATCACCTGAAGAATGGGGTTGGAAATATGAATGTGGAATATTGATACCGCAAACAATGACGCAGCGACCAGCTCCAGAATTTTTACTAAAAATTATTTTTCGCGCATGCAAAACCGGATGTGAAGAATCTTGTGGGTGCAGGAAAATTGAACTAAACTGCACTGCAGCTTCCTTAGAAAATGCAATGGTGACAGCTGTACTAATCTCTCACCTACTATCTACATCAACGAGATCGACGACGACGACAATAATGAACAATAATGGATATAGTTAATGATGATTTTTTTTTTGTAAATCATTTTTTTCTAATGAATTAACTAATAAATGTCTAATAAATTAACATTGAAGTTACTCCACAAACATAATTTATTCCATATAAAATTAAATTTTTTACTGTAAATATTTTTTCCCCTTCCCGCCTCTCATTCTTCAGTAAATTGTTGTTAAAAATTGTTGTAATCGAGATCGGCCCAGTTTTTAACTTTTTTTATTTGAGGTTTTAATAATGCAGTCAAACACTTGCTATACAGATTCAGTGACTGGCCCTGGGTTCCGAGATTTTACCATTTCCAAGCCTTACGGCATTCCTCTATCATTGAGATTGCGCATGCGCATCGGTGCTTTTGTCAATGTGAACTCCACCCTCTTAAAGGATGCTTTTAGTTTGAATTATTAGTAGTTGATCATCCTTGTGGTTTTTTAAATCGCTACAAATTCTTTTGACGAAGATTATAAAAAATGGTTTTCTAATTCCGTTTTTAAAATTCAAGACTTTTTTTTTATTTAGTCGCTTTTGTTACTAAAATACCAAAACATTTTGATTTAAATCAAGTGTATGCGAAAAAGAAAATATTGTAAATGTTTATCTGAAGTTATAGTTTTTCTTCAATATTTGAAAATAATTTTGAATATTTATTAAAGATCTGTAACTCTAAAGAAAACACTGAGAAAGAACGTAAAAAATATTAAATATATAAATCTCAGGAATTCAAAATCACCGGTGTAACATCATAATACTTTTTATAGGCCACCTGGGTGGCGTAGTTGGTTTGTCGCTGGCCTTCTGAACCCCCAAGGTTGCAGGTTCAACAGCGTCCAAGTGGGTGGACTTTTATGATGCTGAAAGACGACAGCGGCCATGTCGCATGATTATACAGCATGAAAAAAATCTCTTAAGTGTCCGTTTGGCTTGGAGGCTCCATTTGGCTTTTCTTAGTACAAATTTCACATAGGCAGAGCTCAGGTGCCTCCCTCTGGGGAAGAAACTGGGCGAGAAAATTACTTGCGGTAATTGGTATCGCCTAAATGGTGCTGCACTAAAAATTGATACCAGCTCATGGTTAATATACTAGGTCTGCAAAGTAGAAATACCAATACGCAGCCTCATTAAAAGAAAAAATTTTATAGGATTTATACCGCTTTATATGTGAATTAAAAAAAAAAGCATTTTGTTTAACTTACAAAACCCTCTATCCAAAAAAAAAAAAAAAAAATGCCTGTAACTTAACTTTAGAAAAAAAAAATGAAATCTTCACAAGGTTTTTTCCTTTGTTAAAAAACCAATGGATCAATTAAATACCTCTAACTAAAAGCCGACAAATAGTTAAGCTAAATTTGTTTATACCCTTCAAAGTTGAATCGAAAAAAGAACTTCTCGTTCTACTTTTTTCTTTAATCACTCTTCGCTAAAGTGTTTCCCAAAAAACTAATGGTTTGCTTCAAATAAAGAAAGATTGTTTGAGGGGTAATTAAGATCTGTTCTTTCTAATTCCTTTTCCAAAGATAACTGGGAACAAAGGTCATAAATTAACGAAAGAAGAGGTGAGAACTCAGCTTTGAGGCTGTATGCGCATTGCAGGAAAGTTTATTTGAGGTGTTTATGTCATGTGGATGATGTTTTTACAAATTGTACTAAAATTTTTATAAAATGTACGATTAAGGTATCACAACTGGCGACAACTTTAAAAAAAATGGAGTTATGGATTTTAGATTTATTTGGTACCTTTTAAGATTAAAAGGCTAAAATTAAGAAGATTACTTCTAAAATGATCACTTCTAAAATGGGAAAAAATGAGTAAAAAAAAAAACTGTCAAAAAATTACATAAACGGGGCCGCTCTGTACAAATTGTATATGAAGAATTTCTCAATTTTTCAATCTCGATGTATTGCTTTGCCATTATTTAAAAAACTTCAGAAAAAGAGAAATTTTGATTTTTACAAAAACTAAAGCACTTTATCTTAGTTGTTATATGAAATTGCTTTTAAAAAACAGTAATATTCCCTTAAGGAACTGAGCCACCCATCTGTTATAGGGGTTAGTGACACCGACTGCGGTGCCGTAGGGACTGAGTTCGAATCCCGGAGAAAGCATGAATGTTTCTAAATGTATAGTGCCTTCACGGTATGGGTGTACGTTAAATAGCCGTAGAGCCGCAAGTCCTCGCGTGAGATTCGTGGAAGAGGAAGGGAGATAAGGGTCCCCTGATCACCCTCAGAGTGTTCTCCCTCAAAATTGCGGTGGAACCGAGCCAAATTATACTGTCCCCTGACTGGTGCTCAAGGCTAAGGCTAGCGATAGGCGTGCATCTAGCCCTTAGCTCCGATGAATTGCGTGTACCTTGATCCGATGTGCTGTCGATCAGGTGGCATAAGTAACAACAACACATAAAGAACTATAAGTTTTGTAATAAAACAGTGATTGATAAATCTGGAGAGGTTAAAATACTTCTATTGTTATACAGAACATACACAAAAAAATTCAGCAAATTATTTTAAGAGCTTTTTGATCAATCGATGTCACCGTTTGAGCTTTTCGGGAAAAAAACACGTATTTCGAGTAAAACGCATTTTAAGGTATCGAACTACGTTCGGAACCGTGATTTTTTGCAAAAGCGTGTAATTGGATAATATTTATATTTAGTGTTACTTATATAGATTAGAAAACGTATATAAAATTGTTTTAAGAGTATTATTAAAATAAAAAATTATTTTAATGCAATATCTTGAAAGAAAATGAACATAGAATGGTCTATTTTCAAAACAGTCTCCATTTATAGAAAATGCTTCTATAATACTAATATGCTGACTGTATATAGCTCAGACCTCTTACAGAGACTGAACTAGAATTTTTGAAATATATAGCTTAGAACTTAATTTATCCATATTTTTTACTGCAATAGAGGGGAGAAATTTTAAGGAAAAAACGCCGATAATTATTTTAATTGGTAGTAACTCTGAAAATAATGTGAATTTTTCAAAACTCCTAGTTCAGACTCTCTGGAAAAGTTTTTACTTTATATACGCAAAGTATTATTATTATAGAAGGATTTCTTATTAGAGGAGAAGGTTTTGAAAAAAGGTTATTCTAAGTTAATTTTTTGCCAAAATATTGTATTTAAATATATTTTTTTTGTCATAATGCCTTTAAAACAATTTTATACATGTATTCTAATCTAAGTCACACTAAATATGATGAAAATTATCCATTTATGTGCTTTTTTAAAATCACGGTTCCGAACGTAGTCGGATGCCTTAAAGTTTGGCATCTTATGTAAAGTTATACGGCATCTGATTTTACTAAAACACTTGTAGTTTCTGTTCTAGGGATTGAAAAAATAAAAAAAAAAACTTGGTATTTTTATAAAGCTAATAAAAAGGACTATAAAACAAAATAATAAAAAAAAGTTGTCAACTTTTTAAAAAAATCAGTATTTAAGGTATCCGACTACGTTCGGAACCGTGATTTAAAAAAGGCGCATAAATGGCTAATTTTCATCATATTTAGTGTCACTTAGATTAGAATACATGCATAAAATTGTTTTAAGGACATTTTGATAAAAAAATTATTTAAATACAATATTTCGGCAAAAGATTAACTTAGAATAACCTTTTTTCAAAATGTTCTCCTTTTGTGAAAAATGATTCTATTATAATAATATTTTGCCTGTATATAGCTCAGACCTCTGTTAAGAGGCTCAATTATATTTTTTGAAAAATTCACATTATTTTCAGAGTTACAACCCATTGAAATAATTATTGGAGTTTTTTTTCTTAAAATGTTTCCCCTCTTTTGTCGTAAAACATGGATAAACCCACTTCTAATTTATATATTTCAAAACTTCTAGTGGAGCCTCTGTACAGAGGTCTGAGCTATATACAGGCAAAATATTATTATAATAGAAGCCTTTTTTACAAAAGGAGAATATTTTGAAAATGGGTCATTCTATGTTCCTTTTTTGTAAAAATATTGTACTTAAAGAATTTTTTATTGTAATAATATTCTTAAAACAATTCTATATACATTTTCTAATCTAAGTGATATTAAATATCATAAATATTATCCATTTATACGCTTTTGCAAAATCACGGTTCCGAACGTAGTCGAATACATTAAGTTGGTTTATATAGAGGGTAATTATAATTCTAGTTTCATTTTCATTCAAAATGAACCACTGCTGAGAATAACTTCAAATTTTGAATGGAATAGACTTTAAAAAAATAAAGAAAACGGTGTGGCATAAGAAAAAAATATCATGACTTTTCCATTGTTGGTTTTTATGAGGATTTTGACCCGAGGACAATTAATTGCCAATTATTTTCATCCAATGGGGTACGAAATTCCCTTGGTCGGTGGGCTTTTCGCTAACAGTGCTACAACTGTTGAATGGCTTGGAAGTCATTTTTTTTTCATCACAAAAACCGAAACAATTATGCACATTGTTCATCATAGTTATTTTAATGTCGAGAAAGAGTATTGAGCATCCCGTCCACTCGAGTGCTAAGCAATACACACAGAGGCAAATTCATTTCTTTCTACATTCAAAATACGTAAAACATGGGAAAATATAATATGAATGTTTTAGTCACAAGTTTAAGTGAAGGAAAGTATTAGTTACTTTTAGTTATTATGTGGGTCTAAAGGAAAAGTTACAATTACTCAGTAGACCACGTATAAACTATTAAAAAAATTCTTTTTCTAGGAATCGTGAATAAATTCGCTAAAAATTCAGTGTTACCCTTTTAAAGAGAAAACGCAAATAAATCTGTTAAAATATAGATTTTAATCCGTTAATGCAAGACGCTCTTCGAAATAGGTATTCAGAATTACGATTTGGAGAATAAATATATAATATTAGAATTTTTTTAAGCAATTATTAAATTATTACACAAACACACACGCTCGCGTGCATATATATTGTTACGAATTTGTGTAAAATAGTGTAAATAATTTCTATTTGGATGTGTAATGCCTTTATATATATCTTACTCTAAATTAGATTTAATTTATTTTAAAATTGTAATATTTACAAGCAACGCCATCCCTTACGTTACAATGATGATTCAACGGGAACTTGGCGAAATCTTGGCAATATAGTCAAGTTGGCGACCTGACGATCATTGTTGGCGAGTTCGGGACCCTCTGGATACTTCTAGAAATTAGTAGAGAAATACACTTTCAACCCCTATGACCAAGCGGGTTTTTCCCCAATTATCCGTGGGGGGATATAAATAGAAAAAGAGTTCCCCAAAAATTAGTCGGTCTGTTTTGACAGCGATCAGTTGTATTACCTGATTGTTAAAGCAAATAGTGATTACTTCGGCTGTTGAAAAAAGTGATTGCTTTTGAATAATCTTTTTTTTTACGTGTATTTTGAAACCAAAACGTGTCTAGTGGTGTTGAAGGTGTGAAAAACCCTTCAGTTTATTCTGGGAAAATTGTTGCTAATCCTGTAATTCAAGGATTGAATTTTAGACAATAAATTATCATCGCTCTTGAAGAAATGTCTTTCTTTGCGACTGATTTGCGATTTCTACGTTACAATATGAAAAGTGGAGGTGGTGGTATTTATTTGTAATATTTTGGGAGTGTCTTGGTGTTAAATGTGAGATTACATTTGTATTTGGGAATATTTTTGTTGAACGATTGAATTTAGCAAAATTTTTGTTGAAAATGAACTTTTTTTGGGCATATTTGCGTTTCACTTAAAAAAGAAAGGGGCAGGGGAAATAAATAGTGCTTGAGCTTTACATTAAAAACCCAAAACGAAAGGAACGAAGATCTCACCTATGTAAAAAATTAATGGCGTATTTTTCTAACAGAAGCAGGAGGGAAATAAAACCGCCCAATCATTTGATTATTTTAAAACCCCGAAGGAGAAGAAGCCCCGTAAAAAATTAAAGGCGGGCGATGGGGGGACTTTTAAAAGTTTTAAATTGAAATTTATATTATTACTTTAAAAAAATTTAATATATAAAAAAATTTTAAAATTTTATAATATAAAAAATTAAAATTTTTAAAAATATATATATATATATATATATATATTTTAAAAATCCAATTATGCCATTTGTTAATCCTCAAAGTCCTAAAAATTTATGTTATGTTTAAAATCCTTATGTACATTAGCTTTAATTAAAAATTATTTTATATATAGAGAGAGAATTTTTTTTTAATTCTTTGTTTAAAAATTTTTTTTTTCGAATTTTGCGATTGAAATTTATGTATTTAAATCCTTATAGGGGATGAGCAGTCAAAAATAAACAGAAAGATTTCTTTCCTCTGTATGTAATTAATTCATGCGTAGCCAATCAGTTTATAAATTGATGTGACGTCATAGTTAATGACAAATGCATTCACGAATTTCCTGTCAATGGGTGAGTTGCCAAATTTTGCTTATTGCAGAATGTAAGCAAAGTTTTTTTTCTAAAACTATTGCATACGTTACGATTTAATCATTTACCGTCAAAATATTTATTTTCAAAAGGCACTTTTTAGAAATAAAAAATAATTTTAAATACATTAGTCTGTATTATATTTCAGGCCTAATATTTTGAATAAGTGCATAAAAATTACTTTCAATCTACGCCAATTAATATTTATACTTTTTTTGTCTGAATTATTTTTATTGATTTTAAAAACTTAAATCCCTTCTCCCCTCCCCAAAAAAATAATCCAGACATTACATAACTTTATATGGTGTTGTTAAAAAATTCTATTTTTACTTATTCCAGAAAATAAAATAAATGAATTATAACTTCACTATCAATCAATTTAAATTGAAATCGTAATTGATATAGTATGGGATTAATTAAAAATGAAAGCAATTGAGAGTTCATTTAAATTTTATAAATATTATAATTTATTCGCGTATGAAGTCTCGCGTGACTGAGCATTTGTACTATACTACACTAATGTCTGTTCTTTTTGCAATAGTACAATGAATACAATTATATAAATATTTGAATTATTATTATTTTTTCATAATTTTTATTCATATTCAGTGAGTTATTTCCTATTTATTAATATTTTTCAAACTATTTGTATTACCCAAATTAATTAAAGTTCTCCAAGTTTTTGTTAAAAAAAATAACACCTACTTGTTTACCTGATAGAAAAATATTCTACATCTCCACTTTAATTTTTGGGTGGTAAAATTAATTAAATACTGGAGAATGAAAAACAAGTATTAATATCTTTAGTTCGGAAATAGTAGACTTAAGGGGAGTTATTTCGGTATATTGAAGAAAACATTGTCTATAAGCCTTTAAATGATTTTTTTTTTAAAAATATCATTTATATCTTATGTTACCGAAGGTGTAAGTCGATTATGCATTTCAAGAACAGTATTAGGGGTGAAAAAGGATGGACTCGCTTGCCAATATCAGAGTCTCAGAAATATTAAAGTTTACATTGCTGCTCCTTTTAAACTAATGTTCCCTTAATCATATTTCACATGTGTCAAATACAATATCCTAAATTATTTAAAATAAAAGTTTTCGTCTTCAGTAACTTTCTTAGTATATTTTTATACTATAATATATCTGCCTTTTTGTCAATAGCAGCAAAGTATTTAGCGTAAAAAATTGATTCTATGGGGCAAGATTTACTTTAACTAAATGTTTGCCTCTTAGTGCTATAGTTCAGAAATATTTTCTTTCTTTCTTTTTCCCCCATCTAAATCTTGTTTTAATAGGAACCATTATTTTTATTCATGATTAATTTTGTTACATTGTGATCAGGGTTCAAAGATTTTATGCAGATCTTTCGCAAAGAACAAGACAGTTCCTTAAGAGCAATGGAGCATTCCATTGGAGCAATTGTCGAGAAAACAATCCTTAAAATATAGGATTCAGAAGCAAAATTCGGAGAATAAATCTCAGAAGGTCTTCACACCTTCAACAGCACGCGGACCATATCAGTGTCAAAATACCTATTAAGAAATTTTCACAAGCATTCGGCTAATCTTTAAATTATGGTCAAGGCAGTAATAACAAATCGCTTGTCAAAACCAGACTGACTGACTTTTGGTGAGCATCTCTCTATTTATACATCTATGGGATAATGCAAGAAAAATACGCTTGCGTCTAGGCCCTAAATAGTGATTTCTCACTAATTTCTAAGAAGAATCTGAAGGTCCAACTCACCAAATGGTCGCAAATGAGCAACGGCTATCGCCAAGATACCATGCTCCCATTGAATTTCCATTATAACGTAAGGGACTGCGTTGCTTGTGAATATTACAATTTTAAAATATAATAAATATAACATAGAGTAATATAAATGCTTTACACATCCAAATACAAATTATTCTCACTATTTTACACAAAATTCGTAACACTACGTTTTAAAGGAAATTGGAACATGAATAATAGTGTATAATTTTTATTTTAAATTTTCACGTCATTAAAAGCATACTTAATATTTTTCGTTCCTTTTTAAAGATGAAAGCATCGTACTGGGATATTTTTCAGAAAAAAAAAATAAACTTCTTAAATTGGGTATTACATGGAAGTTTACCAATAATTTAGTTAATTAATTATATATTTTATTCCTGTTTCTTTATTTTATTATTTGCTTTTTAATTATGTTTACTTTTTTATTGAAACAAAAACAACTCCCATAACCACAGTAGGTTTTACAGCTTACAGTGTTCCAGAGAAAAATTAGTGTTGTCATGCTCTACATACTTTCTAAGTTCTTTAACAAATTTATAACTTTATTTCTAACACGACATAACCTGCATTGTCGAGTCTCGGGTTCAAAAACTAGTGATACTAAAGACCTGCGGTGCAGAGGTGACGATGTGCGTTAAATTTGTTAAAGCTCTAACTTATCCTGTTGATACGGTGTGAAGGTTTGAAGAGGGTTACCATCTAAGACGTCAACCTCTTCACTTGACTAAAGTGTTCAAAATTACAAGATTTGCAGCCAATAGCCCTTGAATTCTTGATAAGAGTGTGGCGCAATTGAAAATAAATTTAGTTAAAAACTAGAACGACATAGGAATGCAACGTGTTAAACTTGTATGATGTCATGATCGAAGGACCGTAGTAGGCTATTGGTCATTGTCATGGGCTCGTGGCTGGCATTGCCAAGTCACCGTGTCGAGTCCTCATGCCATTGAAAAACTGCTGTGTAAAAGGACTTACGTCTGTTAAAAGTGCCGAGATTCAAAGTCCTTTCATTGGAAGAATGTGGTAGTTTGGAGAGGGGGCACCAGCAGTCGTCCTACTCGTTTCTTGACCAAGGTTCAAAATTAAGAGGTCTGTCGCCAATATCACTCATGTTGCTATAAATTGCCTCGTTAATAGATGCTCATTCACTTGGTATGGGAAGAAAAAAACCAATGAAACTTATTTGACTTCTAATTTATAATTTACCATTTATGCTATGTTTAAGTTTTTATTCCTTACTACTATATTTACAATGTTTTATCAACCAATTTAATATATATAATATCTTATGTCTTAATTTCATAACTCCGACACCTGTGGGAATAATATATAACTTAGAAATATCAATGTTGTTCATTATTCTGAATTTTCTAGATTTATTTAGGATTCAAGGACACATACATACACGAGAATAACATAATACATAACACAAGAACTTTCTTTTAGAATGAACTTTCATAAAAATAATTTTATTTTTATGCAGCATTAATTTAAGATGTATTAGTTTCGATTTTAGTTGATTATTGTACTAAAAACTTCCAACATTTTATGGGAACACAGCAAAAGATACATGGTAATTTATAGTCGTCTATCTCGGACATCTGCGGCAAAGAAGACTAGTTCGCGCTGATAAAGCAATATCACAACTTGTTATCTCCATCCCAAACTTTCTATATCTGAATTATAGCTCATTTCTCGCAATAAATATCAAGACATAAAACTTCGAGATAAGAAAAGACAGCTTCCTAGACTTGCTGCCACTTTTGATAAATAGCGGAGAAAGATGAGTTCTTAAGCCCATAAAGGGCTAGTGCTAGAGCCTTAAAGCGAGGTGTTGCCACACATTTTTTTGTTTCATGAAATTATGCTCGAGAAGTTATTTCTAGATGATCCACAGCAGTGACATCCTTTTTTTTATACCCTTAAATCACAAAAAAATAGAAAAAAAAGTATTTCTGGAAATGTTATATAGTAGTGTATATTCAGAAATGTGTTTTGATAATCGTAGATTTACCCTGGAGATTGTCTTATAAATACTTTTTCGCAAAGAATTTCAAAAGGCTAATGTATTCATTTTGTTATTCAAATGTCTGCTCAAAGTTTCGCCTAAATTATTCGTCATACATTTTGTGATAAACGTCCAGGTTATGGGAAGGTCGGTGTAAAGTCGTTTAAAGGGAAGTAAATTTACATAAATAATGTGTTCGCTTAGTTGCGAACAAGGATTTAGCCTCAAATATGTTCATTTGTCTTAGTAACAACGTACTTTATTTTCTATTAACGGGAAGATAGTTTTCTCATCTAGCATGTTCAGAATTGCTACGAATTTTTTAAAGATGCAATATGTGAGAGACGAGCTTGCGTGTCTTTCTTGTAAAAATGGAAACAAAACATATTAATTTGACTACGTGAAGATTTATTTTGAAAGGCTTAAGTAAATAGGACATGCTTTTTTCACAATTTAACTTTATTACGAAACTATTTAGTTGATTGGTTTTTTGAATGATTTAAATAAATTTTGGAAGTTAAAAAGTATTGTTATCAAAGTTATACTATTGACGTTTTGATACATAATTATTTGATACCTACAAAACTGACATTTCAGTGAATGTATCAAAATATTTGAAAGAAATAACAGTTCTAAGTGAATATTTTTTTTGCAATACTCTCTATATATGTTTATATATAACTGCTCTTCTCATAATAAATGTAACTAACTGTTCCAAGCGGCAGAAGTGCGCTCCAGCGATCATTAATCATCAGTACAGATCAGGTAGGAAAGAATGTGGTTCATGAGAAAAAAAAAAAAAACGTTCATTTTCTTGTTCATGAAATTTGTTGCCCTTGTGTAAAGTAACAGAAATTAATAAATAATTGTTACACTAAAAATGACTTTAAGAGTACGCGACTACCCTAAAATCATACTTTTTTTTAAAAAATTGACAAATACTTTTATGTTTTTTTTTATCGGCTATCTTATTATTTTTATTTTCCATTCACGCGAACAAATAGCAGAAGTTTTTTAGTAAAAGCAGATACTATAACTTAAGATATCAAAACCCTTTATTTGCTACATTATGATTTATTGCAGTTTCTTTTTTCATGCAATATTTTATTTTTGAATCACTACAATGAAAATTAAAGGTTATACATAAACAAAATACTCCACTTTGGGAAATTTAATCCGTTAAATCTAATTATTTAATTAAAGATGTTCAACTATAAAATCAATTAGTACACACTGTTCATTTAATTAAATAGTCAGATCGTTTTTTTTCTAAGGTCTTCATTCGCATACAAAAAATAAGACACATTTGACATTAACTTTTTTTTGACATTAACTAACAAAAACGACAATCTTCGTAATCCGCTGAAACGCCATCAGCTGAAAACGCGATTTCTGCTATAAAACTATTCGTCTTCCCGCTAAAGTACTCATCATAGAACCTGTGTTGCCATATATCTTGGAAGAGTGGATTTAAAACAATATACGTGATAAGTATCGTCAGAGTATTCGTAAAAATGGTTATTCTATGTAATTTTAAAGTGAGAGGTACTTATAAGTACCGTCGATAGATAAAGGGTTAAAATGCGCTTTACTCGAAATGTGTTTTTTTCGAAAAGTCACAAACGGGGACAAAGATTGCTCAAAAAAGTTTTTAAAATAATTTGTTTCAAATTAACTTGGCAGCGTTGGAAAAGTAAAAAAAATGTACCAATCTGCTTGAAAAATAGTTTTATCTTTTTTTAGGAATTTAAATTATAAAATTTAAAACATTGTAAATTTTATATTTTAATAATATATTTCAAGTTAATCACATGTTAAAAGCATTTATTTTTTAAACAAGTTAATTATACAGTCAGTAGAGCAACGTCATGAAATTCCATTTTGCTGAAAACTGATTTTTGACGCCATCTTTTGTCATTGTTGTAACAATAACAGTGTTACAACAATGAAAATAAATCAAAGCTGGCACCCAAAACTGGTAATTAAAACTGGTTTTAATTAATATCTTTTTAGCTAACTGCGATATTGGACCGAATTGTGAATCTAAATCATTCTCGAATCCACTTGAACCCACACAAAAATTTTCATCAAAATCGGTCGACACGTTTAGGAGGAGTTTAGTCACATACCCACACCCAGAAGATAGGGCTGCGGTAGCCCAGTGGTTAAGTATCCGGCCCTGGCAGGCATGTCATGAGTTCGGCCAATACCACTAAAGACCCCTGTGGGCGGGGATGGACGTTAAATCTGTCGGGAAGCTGAAAGTCCTCCGTTGGTGTGTAGTTGGAGAGGGGTGCCAGCTCAGGTGTCGTCCACGTCACGACCATGGTTCAAAATTACGTGGTCCGTCGCCAAGCCCTCGTGAGCTGAACAGTCGACGTTAATATTTCAAACTCAACACCAGAAGATTTTTATATATAAAGATGTAGTACTTGAGAAATATCCTGCTTTATTTGTAACACTTTTGTTAGTTATTATTTCCTTTTTTAAAATAGCTTTTTTAATATAAAAAAAATTTTTATTAATCTATAAAGAGGGCGAGGTCGAATTCCCTATTTTGTTTGTTTACATTTGTCAATTGAAGTTTTATCCAGATTTTAGTTTTCAGGCATACAAAAGTGATATATCAATCGAAAGATAATAATGCAAAGAAATAACTAAATAAAACTAAAAATGTATTTAGGTCATTTTCTTTTGGTGCGTCATGCCAGAAGCCCGGCGCTGTCTGGCACGGAGGAAGAGGGGAAATAAAAGGGAGTGGTAACGAGAGAAAAAAGCTCTACAAATGCTGACTTGTGCATTTCATTATTTCACTAAAATAGTTTGGGAATTTGATCGAATCACTAACTTACATCAGGGAAATGACCTCAAAGATACGTTATTTCGCCATCTTACTTGAATTAATCATCTCCCTTAGGGATTTGAGGAAAGTCCTAATTTCATCATTTTCCTGCGACATATATATGTAATAATTGAAATTGATATCTACTCATAATTCAAATCTATTTTATATACAGTATCTAATTCATAAATTCTAATACCCTATTTCAAAACGCGTCTTAATTTATCTTTTTCTGAAGCATTAAAAACATTGTTGATTTATTCATTACTGACTCTTTAGACCTTAAATTTTTGATAGATTTATTGGCGATTCCAAGATATATAAGATGAATAATTATTTTCCTTACTAATAGGAATTTAATATTCCCTGAGCAATGATGTCACTTCTATAAATAACTAGTTGAAAAATGTTGTAAAACTACTAAATTATCAGTCGATGGACCGTAATTAAACTATTTATTATCCAAACTATATTGGAATTAGAAGCATTCGAGTAGAACCATATGTGCTCGTGCCATTGCATCTAAAAATAATAACTAAGTTTTAACAAAAGACTTGCCTCTGTGCCAAGAGAGAAAAGCGCCATCTGGCGACCTTACACGGGAAGTAAACCATACTTTGTGAACGAAACACTAGTTTTATTCCCTTCGCCTAAACACGCCACTGTATTTTTTTATAATGCGTTTTTCCCTGTTCTTCCCTGTATTCAAAAACTAGATATTTGAATAATTCCTTTTTCTTTTTTTGTCATCACCATGTAAATATTGTGTCTCTTTGCTGTTTTTTCTTTGTCTTCGTCAAAATGTAAGCGTGTGTGTTTTTATTCTGGATGTTTTCTGTGTTGTGTAGTGGCTAAGATGCTTATGTTTGTGCATCATATGATTAATAAAGCATATTTTTTTTGCCATAAAGGACTGCGTAGTCAATGCAATATCTCCATCAGATTTACACCACTCGTTAGGAATACGACATATATATCCATAATTTATTGAGCATGAATTTTTAAAAGGAAGAAAAAGGACACAGGGTTTTGCAACACTAATCAAAAAGATTTGTCCAAAATACTTCCATAACTTTATTTCTTCTAAGTCTCATTAGTAAGCCTAATTTAGATTTTTCATTATGTATAAGATGTATTAAAAAAATATTCATTAATTTGTTTCAGATTTTTCTTTGGACATTTTGTTACATATGCCCACTGTCTATAATGAAAATGAAATTATATTCTTTTGGAACATTCTGAATTTATTATTTATGAATCTAAAGGTAGAGAATACACATATTTAATTAAGTTTTTTTTGAAAAAAATACATATTTTTTTTAGGTAATTCCTCCTACATATCCATTTGGCAAGTACCCAAAAAGAGTTTCCGTGCGAAGAAGTAAGTATGTTTGCTTTGAAGAATTCTTGCGTTCTCTATTTTTTTTTTTGCCATTTTGATTCCATAATTTATAGAAGTATTCATTATACATTTCGAATACATTCCAAATAATTAAGGCAAATTGCGGAAAGAACTTCTTGATGAAAGGAAAAAAATTTCCCTTTTAAACAAAATTTGGGGAATTATTTCATTTATGAGAAGAAAAAAAAACACCTCATAAATATTCAGTAGGTACGAAGGAATATCCCATGATTATTCTTTTAATTGAAGATTTATGCATAAAATATTTCCTCTACCGATCCGTATGTTTTATTTAATCTCGAAATAGAAACCAACCACTTTTAGTATTTTTATAATTTCAGTTGTTTTTTTATCGCAAATTGTTATGAAAATGCTATTGAACTCTTTGTTCACATTTGTTTCTTTTCTAATGTTTTAAAAATACATTGAAAAAGTATGTGCGTGTTCGAGGTAGCACAAAATAAAAAGGAACTTAAAAAGACGGTTGGGAAATTTTTAACTTTTAAGAAGGGAAATTTTGTTTTTCCCTTTTAAAAAGGAAATTTTTTCTTTTTTGTTTACCTTTTAAAATTTCAAGGGGTTTAAAATTTTAACAATTGTTTTATTTTTTTTAAAGGCAAAAATTTTAAAAAAAACCGATTTTGGGAAAAGGGTTATAAAAAAATTCCCCTTAAAAATTTTCCCAAACGAGACGTTTTTAAAAATTTTTTAAAAATTTTCCTGATTTTTTTGGGAAAGGGGGAAAATTTTAATCAAAGAAAAAAAAATTTCATAAAAACCCTAAAATTTTTTTGGGGTTTTTAAAAATAAATTTTAAAAATTTTCTTTCCCTTTTTTTCTTTTTAAAAAGGAAAAAAAACATTTTTCTTTTCAGTAAAAAAACTTTTTTTATTTTTGGGTTTTTTTTAAATTTTTTTTTTGGGAACGGGCAATTTTTTTTAAAAAATTTAAAAAATTTTCCCTTTTTTTTTTTTTGGCCAGGAAAGAAAATGCAAATTATTTTTTAAGCTCCTAAAATTTTTACGTATATTTCATAATTTTTGAGACTTTTTATTAAATTTATTAGGGTAATTGGTACAAAAGAAATGAAACCGATTCACTTCATTTAAACATTGTATACATGTATACTTACAATATTGATGTCCAGGTAGCAATTTCAATGTCCGTTGTTGTTGTTGATGTCCTTCCGGAAAAAGGGAAAAAATTGAAAAATTCCAGCGCTTGAGACATTTTTGGGCTTCACGATTGATGGCGGCCCCCCCACCTTCACAATTTGGGGATGGAACTGTAAAAGGAAATATTCTGCAACCCCTGCACCCGTGGTTTCTCTGCTGACCGGCCCAAGGGCTTTCGGACCCACAGATTTAACGAGCACCCCTTTCCCGTGTGTACTGGGGGGGATATTCCGGCCCCCAGTTCCAATTTCTCTAACCACTAGGCTACCCACGGCCCTCTCAATATCCGTTCATCTGTGCGATTGCATTATACATATTGAATGTATTGAACAGAAAGGGATACGGGTCATTACGTGGATGTGTGTTCAGACTGTTCTAACACCTGCCACTGAGAATTACTTTCTCATAAAAATATTGAACCCCTGGTTAGGTGTGCCTATTTTTAGTATCATTTTTTTTTTTTTTTTACTTACAACCTTCTATGGATGCAATTTAAAATGTCTGGACAAGTTTGATTTTGATTTTACATTGAACTATCAATTAAAAAAGAGGTTATAAAAGGGAACATTTTTAACCCTTTGGGGAAGTGATAGGGCAACACCCGAGCTGGCCTTTTTTTCTTAACTTCCCACCCAGGGAAAAAAAAGGAAATTTGGGTCCCCTCTTAAGTCCTTTTGTAACACAGGTTTTTTTCAAGTCTCGACAACACGGAGAGTTTTGACCATTTAAACCCGCTACCTTTTTACCAATGTCTCAGAATAAGACGAAGGGATTGGTCCGAAAAAGGTAGCCAGTCGGAAAATCTAAAGCGTGGTTGGTTTTACCACATAATTAACCTTACTGTGGTAAAAACAACCTCACTTCAAAGAGAATTGTCTGAAAACGAATCGAAAGCGTCATGTGGAAGTTTAGAGTAGGGGTGTGTTTGCTCAGGCATCGATTTTGTGACTAGACCGGAGTTCGGCCATCCCCAGCAGCTCTCGCGTTGCTTAAGAATGCGATATTTCTTAAAATCAAATCAAATTGTGCACACAAACATATAACTCAGCAAGACATATCTATGTACACATATCCAGAAGCGAATAAAACGCACATTCCAATTTAATGTTACGATTCTTACTCCACTGCATGGTCTTTTTACAAGTTTTTCAGTACTCCAGCATATTTTTCTTGAAAAAACCCTTTTAAATTTATTTTTTCGGAAAATATTTTGTTGCTAAATATGTCAGTATGGAGATTTGATGACCAAATTCATCACCAATTGTAACCATACCAATTGACCATTATTGACAGGAGTATTCTATCTCTAGGTACAAAACGTCTTTCTAGACTCAATATCCCTTCGACTTGAAAGAAAACGAAGTCCAAGTTTTGTTACAAAATATTGTTTTAAAGGAGAAAAATTGTTACTTTATATTACGTTTCTTGACAGACTTCACATTTATTTAAAAATGTTAAAAAATGTTGCCAAATAAAAATAAAGACAAATCATTAATTACTATAGTAGACCTAGAATATTTAAAAACTTCTATATTTCAGTATACCTTGCATACAATGACGCGATTCAAACCTTTACGTTTATGTTTTGAAATAGGATTTCTAAATCTTATTTCATTTTGAAACTTTATAAAAAAATGAGCAAGGGGATTTTTATTTCTTTTATAAAAAAAAAAAAAAAAATGGCTTAGAGAGTTTCGCAGGCAAAATGAAATAAGCTGAGTACTCTAAACTGAAAATATATTTTATTTCGTCTTTTTTATAACTTTTTCAAGAGCACTTGTAATCTAACACGCAATGTAAAAAATGATATAAACTTATTGCTTAGAGGATTTCTAAAAATAAAATTACCATGATTATACCTCTTAAGTAGTGTTTTTTGGTGAAGTATATTTGAATGAATTGATATTGGGGGGAGGGGTTTTATTTTCCTTACTTGGTACCCCAAAAATGATCAAAAGATCGTTTTTTTTTTAAATTTATATTAAATATTATTCTTTGTATTATTATCTTTAGATTGATATATCATGTGTGCATGTTGAAAAGTTAGAGAAGTTGGATAAAACTTCATTTGAAAACAAATTAGGCAATTGGGCCACGCCCCCTTATTAGAAAATAAAGCTGAACAAAAAACGTTTTGATTAAAAAAAATTCATTAGGAGAAATAATAACTATAAAAAAGAATGCAAAATATATAAAGCAGGATATTACCGAGGCAAAACAATAATTAATTTTTCTTTCTTTGTGATATGCGTGCATGTAAAAATGAAGACATTTTATATTAATAATTTCAGTTCTTTTCCTCATATGTTTTTCATACAAATATCATACTTCAGTATTATGTTAAGAAAAAAACTAAATTTCTGTCATGAAAGAAAAAAAAAATTATTTTTCTTGAATTTCTTGGGCAATTAATTTTCTAAAATTGATCATTTATGAAAAGGGATGGGGTTTAAAAAATACAAAATGCAATTTTTTAAAGAAAATATATAACAAAATTTTTAAAGTTGTATTTTAAGTTTATTTAAGCGTATAAAATTTTTTTTTAAAAATGTATATTTAAAATTGTTTTTCTGGTTTGTATTTTTTTGAAAACATTAGTGCATTCAAAAAGCTACCCTACCAAATTATTTACCAACATTCCATTTTTTTTCGTTTTATATAAATCATGTAACAAAAATTAGAGATCCATTTGCCTAAACGAATACTTTTTTTTTAAAATAAATGTGGAGATATTGGCTTTTTTTGTTGAATTTTTTCGCATATCAACATTTTATTTTTTCCCCAAACTAATTTAAAGTTTGAAAATTGATCAATAAGTTGCTTAGAACATCCTTAAGAATATTGAAAAAAAAATTTCAGTTCGAAATTTAACAATTACAAAAAAGTAAGATTTTTTAAAAATTTTTAATTTTTTTTTTTAAAAAATTTAAAAAATTGTTTAAAATATTAAAAATTTCACTTGTATCATTTTTTTAATCGAAACATTACATAAAATGCTGAAATATAATTTTTAAATACATAAAAAGGAAAAAATTGTTAAAGGGTACCAAGTCCTCTTATGAGCAAAAGACAAAAACTCTGAATAAATACACTATGCATTTTTGACTACAGAAAATGGATATAAATGTAAAACAGAACGTTTCCATTTATTTTGTGCACAGGAATAAAACAAAATCAAATATTTAATGTTATATAATTTATCTTTAAGAAAAATATATATTGAGATTTTATAATTTGTTTCATATTTTGAAACATTACCCAACGAAAGTCATAAAGAACTCTTAATTTCTCTCATCCGAGAATAATTCCAATGCGCTTTTATAGGAGGATATAATAAAAATATAATAAAAAGCAAATGATTCAAATTCTGTTCTAGAATTGGAATCATTTTTATCTTGCATACATTTTCTGATGCAACACACAAATTTATGCGAACTCGATTTGTATAAAATGATACAAGATTATGGAGCTTAAAAATTTCATTGAAAAAAATGAAATATATAAATTCAATGTACGAGGGTTGGGGCAAAATTCATGGCAACTATTTTTTTTAAAAAATACCAGTCCGGTTGGAAAATGCGACATATAGAGACGGAAGAACAAGGTGTTAACTGCATGTGTGGATAATGAATAGCACTGAAATATCGCAATACTCTAATTTATTACGGTAGTATACACAGAAGTAATCATCGTGTTTGGTTATTTATATAGCAGAAAAATAATTTTATTTCTACGGTGGATGGGATTGTGAATTGTTCAGTGAAATTTGAAAATTCACATTATTTTTAATGTTGCTATCAATTGAAATAATAACCAATGCTCTTTTGTTAAAATTTCTCTACTCTGATAAAATACGAATACATTCGCTTCTAAATTATATATTTTAAAAATCCTAGTTCAAGCTCTGTATGAAAACCTTAGGTATTTATTGCCAAATATTATAATAAGAGCATTTTTATAAAAGATTGTATAAATATGCGATTTTTTTTCTGCCAAAAAATGGCATGCAAGTAAATTTTAGCTTAATAATATTCTTAAAACAATTTCATACGTCCATTCTATTTCGAGTAACACTAAATATCAAAAGCAATTTTTGTTTATAATATTTGTCAAAAAACACGATTCTGAATAGATTTAGATTTCTCAATTATGTCTAAGACTCTTTTTTTAACAAAAATTTAAAAATGTTTTGAACATCAAATAAACCTTAATTCTTGAAAACTCTCCGAAATAAGAAAATAACTTAAGATACTTCACACAGAGTATTGACCAAAAAAATCATTTCATACGAAACAAGAAATACTTCAATTAAAAATTTTAGTAGAATATAATCGAGAAACCACTGTATCCCAATATAATGTAAATGAACTAAAATCATTAGGAAGCATTCATTAAATTTCAAAGTTATTATTTGTTAATGCCATTAAAAAGGTGAACCGAGTTCCTATATTTTGAAATACTCATTAAACATAAAATGGTTTTGATTTTGTGCTTAATATTTATATTTGAGTTATGAATTCTGTATGGAAACTTTTTTCGAAAACATTCACGATACACTTTTTTAATTAAAAAAGTTTTATTCTCTGAATACATAAATTGCTATGTCTTTCAATGCAATTATATTAATTCATATCTAAATAATTCTTAATGAATCTCAGATACGCTTTTAGAATGCGGATTTCATATTTTCCTCCTCTATTAATATATGTAATTAAAAACTTTCAGATTTTCAAGGAATTTTAATAACTTTACTTTTCTTTTGTAAATTCGTTTCCTTCTAAAGATTTCTTCAATACAACAAAAGAGTATCATTACTAAGCAATATAAAACCGGTATAAATAATTTTAAAAAATACTTTGTGTGCTTGGATGCATATGATTAAATAGAAGTTTCGTCCTTTATATCTTTTTTTGAATATCTATCTGTTTCTTTTATTATTAAAAATATTCATATATTGTATTATTAAGATTCAATTCTTTTCTAAATATCAATTTGACAGCTTTTACTCGTCCACTTCACTAGGTATTTCAGGATGTTGTTTGAAGATATATACTTTTTTTAAAAAAATTATTGTTATATGTAAGTCTTACCTCTTAACTTTTATATGTATTGGTTGATTGATTGAATATTAACGTCGCACTGTTTAGCTACACGAGGGCTTTTGGTATATGTATTGCAAAACATATTTATACATTAGAACGTCATTTATCCGAATCCATTCGGATCGGACTCCTTTCGGATACGTGATAGTTCAGATAACCGAAAGCCCAATGCGATCCACGCAGTATATGAAACCGGAAACAATACAAATATTGAAAATCATTACATGCGAGAAACGTGCTTGAAGAAAAAGCAAAATGTCGCAATTTTACCTTTATTGTGGAAAATAATCACTTATTTTTCGCTGTACCATTGTACACTTTCGTTTTTTCGCTGCAAGACCTCTGATTCTCTTGAGCAGCAGTAGTGGAGTAGGACAGCTCTCTGATTGTTGTTCGTATCACACTATAGCTGTCTCTAACGCAGAAAACACGTCAGCAGTTTTCCTTTTATTCGAGTCATCTTCTGAGTCAAGTTTTAACTCAAAATTTAAAATTATTTCTCGGCTTTTTTTTTGTGTCAGAAATTGTGTTGACTTTCCAACATTATAAAACTGTGATAGAGACGTTCCACTTTCTTCCCTCGCGAGACGGTTCAATATTTCAGGCTATGTCTCTATGTTCAAGACGTTGAGCTTCCGTTATGAATTGAAGCCATAGCACTTCACAACTCAACAAAAGAGCACGTATACACCCCCTCACTTGGATACAAGCTGACCTAATATTCCGCGGAGATGTTTACCAAATTAATACAAATGAAATTCCCCAAACATCCCTGACCTTGGATTTTCCCGTCACTTTTGGCCTCACGCGAAACAACTGTTGAGCATTGCACTGTTCGAAAACGTATTCATATACAGTGCATGTAGTTGACAAAAAAAAACTGGTTTGGATATATGACGTTCCGGATAATAAACGTTCGGATAAGCGACGTTCTACTGTAGTTCTTAATTTTATAAGAACATGCATTTTCCAAACTATATTCTATTTAATTTTGTCTCCGTAACTCATCTTGTTGGTCGAATTTCAATATAAGTCCGCTTCTTAGTGGATCTCTACTAAAAATGAAACATGGTTACTAAATTTCAAGTTTGTTGGTCTAATACTTCAAAAACGAGATTTTTTTTTTTCATTTATTCCCCGTCCCTGTACCATCTTGGCGGTCTATTTTGAAAAAAATGTAATTTGGATGTAATTTATTCCAAAATATCCTTTTGATAATGTTTTAAATTAACAGATATTTTCAAAATAGTGTTCGCCTTACTTTATTTCCAAAGCATTTGCATGTCTGATTCATTATAGTTTTACTCTACTCATTCATGCTATTTCATTCTCTTGTGTTATGTAACACAGTGCTGCTCAAAGTTTCAATATTTGCGACCCAATATTCAAATATAATTTTTATCGTGCCCCCTTCCCCTCCCACTCCATACAAAAACAATTTTTTTAATTCTATGAAACTATATTTTGACGGGAAAGCTACGATACGACTTTAACCTCTTAAGTACCACCGGTGTATATAAACATCTCGTTAACCAAACCGTTAATTACCCAAGATAATGAGACTTTTGGTAGAACGATCTATTCTGTGCACTGCTATTCATAAAACTATTCTGAATGTTTTGGAATGCAATAAAAGAACCTTGACAGTGTTTGCGAAGAATTTAGTTCTTTCAGGGGATTTGCTTGTTTTTATTCCTTTCCTCTCCCTCCTTCCCACTCAAATACATCACATACTTAGGCCATCGTAGAAAACAATGGCATTAGGGAGCAAATCGCGTAACTTTTAATTGGCAGCTAAGGCAGTGCTTCTCAAACTTTCAATGTTTGCGACCCAATATTCAATTATAGTTCTCATCGCCCTCACCCTCATGAAATAATGTATTAAAATCAATGATACTATACTTCGAAGAAAAATTTGCAATACGCCTTTAATCTCTTAAGGTGTTACAGACGTATATAAACGTCTCGCTCAGTCAAAGCGTTAATTGCCACAGATGTGTACATATACGTCTTTCCTAGGTACAATGTCATTTGTATACTACTATCCATAAAATTATTCCGAAGGCAGTGTACACGCAGTGTAATTTTACAGTGTACGCGAAGGATTTACTTATTTCAGGGGATTTGCTTATGTATTCCTTTTTCCCCCTCCCCTCCTTTCCTACATCACATACCCATGCCTACGTGGAAACAGTGGTCGCGTGGGAGCGAATCGCATAACTTGAAAGTGGTAGTAAATGGATAAATATTAAACCGTACAAATGTTGTTGTTGTTTCTCATCCCCGAGATCAGCGGAGCTAGATAAGGTCCATGAGTCCATTCACCGTACAAATTATTAAGTTAAGTATTAATTTGTGTATCTATCTTTATTTATGGCTAGCCCATGGGGTCACCGGTAATTATTAAACTTGTTCTTAACTTAGTATTGTTAAATTAATTGTAAAATACATTGCGCAGTACTGATACATTTATAATCGTATTATGTCAGTGTAAAAGTGCATCTTATTATTTTTTGTGTGTGTCAGAATGTATTTTTTTTGTTGGTTTACTTTCAGTAAATTAATAACTTTTTAAAATAATCTTTTGTTTTTGACTTTCAATATGCTTGCGCCCCTCTCAGTTAGAGAAGCGCTGATCTAAGGGATTATTTATAAACCATACACATTTTCAAAATAAGATGTTATATAATTTTAGTGTATAATTTTATATATGACAAGGCCATGGTATTATTTGTTATTATTAATGTTGTTCTTAACTTATTATTGTTAAATCATTTATGAAATATATTGAGCAATACTGTGTGTGGTACATTTATAAGTATATTATATCAGTGTAAGTGTCTATTTTATTTTTTATTATAACAGAATGTATCTTGTTTGTTGACTTTGAGTAAATTGATAATTTTTTTAAGTAATCTTTTTACCCCGATTTTTCAATATGTTGGCTTCCCCTTCGTAGGGTTATCACGTCCCTTTAGGTGGGCACGCCCCACAGTTTGAGAAACGCTGATGTAATGATATTCGAGTTTTAGAGGATCATCTGTAAGAGATCATGCAAAGTGAATATATCATATTATATGAATTCTGTAAATGCAAAATATAAGATAACACGAGTCTTATTCTTAACGAATCACTCAGATGAAAAGGGTAAATATTTAATACATCGATTTTCTAGAGTATTTCGCTCGTGTTTAAGAAAGAAGTTTCAGTTCAAATTAAATTATTTTCAGACATTTATTTGAAAGGAATAACTTTTATGCACTTGTTCCTGATTCCTTAACGTTTCAAATATTCTTTTGGATGAATAAATAACTTCAATTTCAGAATATAAGCCGTGAATTGTGTGTTTTTTTCAAAAGTTTACTCATAATTCGAAACCCTTATATAACCCTAATTGGAAAAATATCCTGTGACTTTCAAACATGTCACCATAGGGGCAAAAATGTTATTAAATGGATGGAATATTTTTCCAATCAAACTGCTTTAAAATAAAATGCCAGATGCCAACAATGTTAATTTTGTTTCTGGAAATCCTCTTTCTGTAACAAATTTTTCTTTCTATTATTTTTTATCTTGTTCACCGTCTGTATTGGCCATATTTTCTACACCTTTTTGGAAAATGAGAGGGGGAAAAGCATTGTATGGATCGTCGACTATTTTTTTATGCTAAAAGCCGGGGGGGCTTGTCGATCGTGACGACAGGGGATCCCAAGACATTTTGGAGTGGCCGACTTCCCGTAAGATCAAGGACTCGTATACTTAAAGATATATATTTCTGGGACACTTTTTGATACCAGCTAGTATGGTCTCTTCACAATGCTTGCAACTCTGTGTAGACTAGGGGTCTTCTGAGCGTAGATGGTAAATTTTATATAAATATCCTGACTGCAGTATTATTTGGCAGTCGTGTGGGCCCACGGATCACTGCTAATTTATTAATGTGGTTTATTCTAAATGTATTAATTTGCCTCTCAAGCGAGAAAGTTTGAAGACCCCTTAGTGTGGATGATAGATGTATCATTATTGGAAACTCACATATTCTAGAAATATTGGGGTAAAATGTGATCACCGCATACCAGCCGCATAAATGGGGTTCCCTCATACACCGACTAAAGGGGGAAATAAACATTGATCAACTCTTCCCCGATTACTCGGGATTGGCTACGGAAACATCCTCCCAGACATTCAAGATTGGAGCGGACAGTATGTAGACGAAGTCTTCTGCTGAGACTATAACTACGAGAACAAACTTTAAATGAAAATTATTTATTTTTAATGTTTTTAATTGTTTGATAATAAATGCATCTTTTGATATCATTAAATTTGTAGGTATAATTATTATTTTTATAACTTGTGTTTTGAAAACGTGGTGTTTAAAAAAAAAGGAGGGGGTATTCTATTTATGTAACTACATATTCTGTATTTATTACTGTTATATTATAAATATTTTTGAGCCTTTTTTAGTTGGCCACACCTATGCTACTGGGTGAACCGCAACAGTTTGAAAAAAATTAAAAGTAGACTGTATCTTGTAAAAGTATACCCACCCCTGCTAAAGAGGAAAGGAGGAAAAACTCATTCCATGATAATCAGATAAATTCAGACCTCCAATGATTGAAGTTGAATTCCACGAAATATTTGGAAACTTGGATTCAGGGAGTTGACTTTGAAGAAGTTATCTGTGTGGCTTCTTTTAGATTAAAAGTCCTATTCTAAACAAATAAAAGATGAAAAGAATAAATTCTCTTGAACATGGCTAAAAGAAAAATGTTAAAAATAGTTTTCTGTTCTAGACTGTATACATTTTGACATTTAAAAAAGTTTTCAGATATAGTTTTTTTTTTATATAATATAAATTACGTTGTGATGGAACGTGTTTTATTAACATTATCTTTATTTTAAAATTCCTTGTGTTATTTTATTTCCTTCAAATGAATTTCTTTATCTTGTTTAGTATTATTTTAATGCATTTAAATCAAAACCCCGACTTGTTGCAAAAGTAATTCCTTGTTTGATGGTATCCTTTCGGTCTCCCATCTATCGGGGCAAGCAAAACATTACCTTCAATTTATCAACTCCAACATTCTATTTTCGAAAAGGTATTTTCTGGATTCAGTGGATTCTAAGCTCTCTTAACTTCTACGAGGAGTAAAAATAGAAATAAAGTTATCTCGGATGAACTAACGTCATGAGCTAGGAGGAAAGAAATACGGTAGTCTTTTTTTACTTTTATCCTTTCTCGCGCAGTCCCTTAAAATAAAATAAAATGTATTACACATTTCTCCCCCTCTCTTCCGGCGTTTTTCAGCCTTTTGTCAAGTGTTTCCCGGAAATTAAGTCCGCATCTTTTCAGTCTGTGACATGGAATCCCTCTTGTTGATTTCTGATCCACCAGAGGTTTTATTTACGAGGTGCCTCTCGCGTTGAGAATGGGATGGAACTTTCTTTTGGGCCGCGTCTACTTAAAGGAAAGTCTGCCCCAGTGTGCTTTCCTGCAGTTGGTGGGGACGTGTACAGACTTCTTTTGCATTTCGCTTTATTCTTGGAGGAAAAGATTGTGGTTCTGCAGCTA
Organism: Trichonephila inaurata madagascariensis; assembly: GCA_019973955.1. Classification (NCBI taxonomy): domain Eukaryota; kingdom Metazoa; phylum Arthropoda; class Arachnida; order Araneae; family Nephilidae; genus Trichonephila; species Trichonephila inaurata. The sequence continues at coordinate 43,132 of BMAV01003642.1, read as the reverse complement.
TGTAGAGAATTTCTAACTTCCTTTACTTTTAGTTTAACACAGGGGTACTCAACCTTTCTTTCTGCTGGGCCGCATACATATGTCACCTATTTCACGCGGACCGCGTACATATATATAAGTTATTTCCCGTCGGCCGCAACATGAGGATAAATGGGGGAGGAGGGAAAGAAATGCTTTAAGACTAAGGTAACATTGGAAACTTAAAGTGTGGAAAATTGATCAAAATATTACAACTCCTGTTTTGCTTTTTTTAAATATTTTTTTGTTTGTACTAAGACTACATTAGAAGCATTTAAGAAACACTCCTACACAATTTTTGCATCAGTAAATGGTTTCATATGATTACCAGTAATATAACCAACTTAATAGGATGTCTTTGCTACCGTTGTGAAATTACCACGGACAAAACACTTATTTGCTGTTGTAAAGATTATTCAAAAAACCCTATTTATCACCTCTTGAAAGAGATCTAGAAAAAGTTTCATTGAAGTATTCCTGTTGATGTGTATTTTTGAAATACATTTCTTTCGTGACAAATCAAATAATTACTGACCCATGTTTGTTTTTCGCTACAAAACAATCAACCTCCCAATCATCTTGAAACGATCTATTTTCTTTGAATATTTTTTGCTTTCAAGATATGAAAGATAGTTAAAAATTAGTTCCATCCATAAAATTGTCTCTAATCCATCGTTGTCTTTTATCACTAAACGTAACCGTTCCAAATAGAAAATGAATATGAATTCCTACCCATATGAGACCGACAGCAAAAAGCAAAATTGATATATTTGATTTCTTGACAAATGATTTCCCACCAAATATGTATTGCAATGTTTTTAATTAAATGAATTTCTCGCAACAATGGGACATGACCCGGGCCACTTAATAAAATACGATGGGCCGAATGCTGCCCGCGGGCTGCAAGTTGAGTATTGCTGGTTTAACATCTCCTTTTCTTTAGCTGTGAGCATTCACAGCGAATTATGATCGTATCTTTTCAAGGGGATTATGTTAAGGGTACAGGATATGGACAAAGGCAATATCTTTAAGATTAAAAGAGACATGATTCAATATACAAAAAAAATTCCATGATTTAAAAGTTTTCAGATTCTTTTGGGTGTCCCCCTTTCCTTGTATATGTATTATGTAAAATAGTTTTGGGGCTCAAGTACCACAAGAAGTAAACCCCGTTTAATTTTTAAGGAAAAATTTTAAATCTTCTTCAAGCAAATTTAAAATCCTATTCCTTTTACAGTTAGCGACTCGTGGACATGAAATCTGATTTGAATGTTCGTCGAACGCCGCCTAACCCAACTTGATTTGGTTTTTGAAATAGCATGATTGGTATTCGCAAAATACTTCTTTCATAAATGCTTATAGAATATTTTTTGAAAATTGTATAATTACTAAATTTAACTATTTAAAAAAAATTAAGTAATGCCTTGATTTAGAAATGGAAACCAGCTTTTGTTGCATATATTAGTATAGACATAGTTAGTAAAAATTTAGAAGTATTTAAAACAATAGTTAGGATTTTAAAGGAGGATAAGCCAGTGACATTTTCTTTTTGAGGTAAATTAGTTTAAAGCTTTTATTTTCCGTTTGATGTGAATAAAATCGAACCTGAATGTTATGATAAATCAAGATTTTCTTAGCTTTCAAATTTTTTGTGACTTTGAAGAATAATATATATATATATATATATATATATATATATATATATATATATAGAATAATTAACGCTAAAGTTTTTTAGTAAATTTGTTTACCGACTTCTGCAAATTGAATCGTATTTCTCCTCTTAATCGTGTAAATTATTAAATATAGCTGAGGGGTTTTCGGCTTCCAATTCATTTTCATCCCTACTGACATTTTTTTCCTTGTTAGAGTACATCTTATATGCAATTTAAACAAATGTTCATCTTTTGCGTTGCAGTTGTATTTATTATATGGATTTACAGAACATGTTGCATCTATCACTTGCGATAAATCCCCCGTACATCCCTACACCGTATGCCAGGGATGGCGAACCAGTGGCACGCGACACGATATTTTGCGCACGTTAGTCATCAAAATGGTTTATTTCAAAATAACAAAGTTCACTATGAAGAATTACTAACAAACTCGAGTGATTGGTTACGGGGTGGTGGGGAGCACACTCGTTTGTTATTTCCTTACTTTTGTTACTTCACTGTCTACAATTGCTTATGATGCAAAATTTGTCTAAGCCTAGCATAATCAACTTCGTTGACACAACTGTATTTTAAAGTTTATTTTTATTACGATTTTCAACTGTTATTTAACATGTTGTATAGTTCAGCGAAAGAATAAAAACGTTCAAGGTAGTAAGCGCAGAGTATTTAAAACTTGGTGAGTCTATAAATATGGCATTTTTAGTAAAGGGCTACAAAGTGGTGTGTGTTTTACCTTTCGGAATAGTGGTATGCAGAATATCGTTGGTAAAACAGTATTTTGAAACGAATCACAAATCCTGTCAAAAAAGTGAACCACAGCAAAACTAATTAATTGCTTAGAAACCGTTTGGCAGGTAAATCCAATTCAGCATGCATTTTACTAAAAGTAACATCTTACAAACTTAAAAAAGTAATTTGTCATCCAATCTGCAACATTAGAAGTCATACTAACGTTACTTTATAAATGGTGTTACATGTATATCTAAAACATTTACAACTATACAGTACAAGAGGTATTTTTTCGTAGTAAATAAAGAGTTTTGAGTGGTTAGTATACTTAGATTTATTATTTTTCCTATTCCAAGATTTATTATTTTTCCTACCCTATGCGCTCCGGTCTCATTTTGGAAATCCATTCATTTCTATTTCTTGTTTCTTCCTCCTTCATTTTTGGAAGAAGAATAATGTTATATTTGAAAATAAATGTTTTGGTTCTAAGTTCGAAAAAATAATAAATGTATGGAGCGTAGAACGCCACGCAATAGAGGTGAAACTTCTTTGGCGACGTTGGAACTTTGATTACTTGCTCTAATATTCCAAGCTGACCGTGTACATGCCTCAATCGCCTAATCTGCATGAAAAGTATTCGTGGCGAATTGAGTCTTTCTGATACCAAATCCAAAATAGGAAGATATACTGGAATTTCTGGGTATACAAAACAATTATATTTTGACAAATTTTGTATACTTTTCCTACTTAAACTTTGTCGGCAATTGTAACATTCTTTAATGTCTTCTAAATTAATTTCTGGTAAAATATTGTTGTGATCAACAACAGGCGTTCTCTCAAATCATCTCTAAACCATAATCTATCAAAAATTGAACACCCGTGACCGAAAGGATTATCAACGATTAGCTTTTGAAAATCTGTGTGAGAATTTTTAAGGGAGAGTGAATATTAACGGCGCACTGTTTAGCTACGCGAGGGCTTTTGGCGACAGACTTCATAATTTTGAATCATTGTCAGGTGACAAGGACGTCACCTGAGCTGGCACCCATCCCCCTCTCCTAACTACCACATCACACCAAAGGGAGGACGTTTGGGCTCTCAACAGGTTTAACGTGCATCGTCTTGAGTGGTACTCGGCTCGAACTCATAACACGCCAGCCACGATCTGATACCTTGACCACTAGGCTACCGTGACCATGCATTTTTATGGGAATCACAATTTTTGTAACGTAAGATAGAATTTATTATCGATTCCCATGCATCAGTTCCAACACGCACTAGACTTGTTGAGGGCTCTGTAGTTAACGGCTCAGGGTGGTTCACAAAGTCCGTATTAATCTGTGTTGTCATTAGAAGAGTCTCAATAGCATTTTTCCATCCCTTAAACTCGGCATTAAGAGAGTATTTTGCAATATTTTTTTCCGAGCTCGATATTCTCTCATGTGTACTCTGATGAAGATTTGGCAGTAGCACTTGATGAATTTGCACTGTTTTTGTTTTTGTCACTTTTGACTGGACTTGCTGCTAGTGTCTCTTTTCTTTTTTTTTTTTTCACAAAACTCTTTTCCTCTTCGTGCATTTGATTTTGACATTCTGACTGGTTATTAACCGTCCTGCTGCACATCCCGCGATTTTCACAGGTATGCATTTTTTCGCACTATTTACTGTGGAACCCGTACTGTCCCTGTTTATGTTTTCATTTATGCTTTTATGTTCATATTTGTGTGATCTAATTCTGTATTTTAAAATAAAAACTCTTTTACAACAATTTTTTGTATATTTTAACTCTAAAATGTAGATTTGAAATACGTAACAAAAATTAATCAGTGAGAGGGTAAATATAATTCAACGGAAATGTGTGTGTGAAAATTTTAAAAAAAATCAAATTAGCCGCTAAACACATTGCCATGTAGCCGACAATCTTCGGAAATATTTCAAATAAAGGTACGCTTTACTACGAGAGCCATTTTGTCTACTTTGTAATGCACACACTGCAACTCATACAACCGTTGATACATGTTCCCGGGTCTGGGAGGAAAGGACCCCCGATCAGAAGGTGGGAAATCATCCAACTTTTTCATGGATATGACGCAAATTACTAGGTGTCCCCGCTTCCCCCTTTCCTCCCGATGGCGACGATTCGGGAAGGGGGAGAAGACTACTTCCGTTCGCTTTTTCACCCTAACGAAAAGCTGGGCAAATTTCTCATTCATTCTCGAGAACAAAGAAGTTTTACTTCAAAAAAAGTTTATATTTTAAGTTTTGGGATATAGGTACTGTGCTACGTTATTCCATATTTCGTTATATATAGGGTGAACTAAAAGTTTTGCTCTGATTATAAATATTAATTTTGCTTAATTTATTATAGTTAGGCATATGTTTTTTGAATATATTTTTGTAGCTCGGATACTATGTAAACGGTATTCTAGTTCCCGTTAAGTGTTTCTTAACGTGTCTTCTGTTACGCTGCATGTTTCGTTCAACACTCTACTGCGGTGCTTTATTGATTATAGCATCAGGACGTCCATAACAGTTCATTTAGAGAAACCAAATAACACATTGGGTTTTCTCTTGAATCAACAGCAATTTTCCCGAAAATGATGTCTTCCTAACAAATGTTCCTCCAAAGTCCTTCTTGAAGGTGACTCCCGTCGTCTATTGCACAAAAGTAAACATTTATAGTATAATAAAATAAAATAGAGACAAAACAGAAAAGAGACAAAGACAAAAGACAAATTAAGAGACAAAATTTTACTTCCTACAAAGCTAAAAAAGAAAGAAATAGGATTTTAAGAAATATGTTAAGAAAATAAATTGTGCTAAGGAATAGTGTACTAAAACTGGATAAAAACAGACAAAACAGGAAACAGAGGTGTAGAGCTGTTAAAATTGAAAATACCTAAAGAGTCTTTGAACTAAAATGGAGACCTATTATGATTTTTAAAGCTGTTGCTGAATTTAGCCAATTAAATAAGGGTTAAGCAATGCTTTATGGATCTACCTTCCCTTTACAGCAGAAATTTTCGACGTAAATTTATACTAAGCAGTGAAAATTACTAAGTACCCTATCAATTCATTCAAAAAAAATTCAGCTTAGCGGTCTTGTTTACAGACTCATAGCCAACAAATCAAGAGTCCAAGCTCTAATGCAACTGATGACCCACCGTGTAGAGATCCTGTGCATGTTCAATCTGGCATGGCTCCCAGTCCACTCCATTGGCAAGGAAGGGTAGTTAAGAGAGAATAACCATCTCAGGTGTCGTCCTTATTACTTATGCATGGTTTAAAATTACAAGTTCTAACGTTTATTAGTATTTTTAACTTTGTATATTTATATTATGTAATTATGAACATACATCGTGATGTTACTCTTAATTTGTACTGTGAAATTTTCTGTATGCTGCTATTAAAAAAGTTAACTAATACTTTGTTCAATGAATAGTATAAACCTGGGAATTTCACGTCAAACTGACCATCTGACCGCATTATCTGTTCATGAAACCTCATTGCCTAATGTCAAGAAATCTCAGATGGGCACAGTAGGACTTAGCCTCATAGCCTGTTGCGCCATTGAGTTTAATTTAGTTTGAATAATAGAAACAGGGATGATTGTTGTCAGGGGATCGATTAGCAGCTCTAAACCCCATTCGGGAGAATTCGATTCCCTTGGCCATTTTGCCATAACCCTCGTGTTTATTAAAGGACAACTTTAATAAACACTCACTTCCTACGACGGCCAAGACCGTTCCTGATCATGATCACTCGGCAATCGTCCTTTACGATTTTTACGTAATACAGGGTGTTTATAAATGAATATCGGAGTTTTAACGCTTTATAGTATTTATTACATATATCATTAGTATAACTCATACATTGAAAGAAATACCAACTGAAACAGTTTTGTTTGCTGCCATGTGTGCGCATGCGCTCGAAACGTATGTTAAGTTTTCTCTCTTCCCCACCCATCAGCTCGGTAAAGAAAAATGTCGATTAGGGAACAGAAAGCGTTTTGTGTTCTCCAGTTTGCAAAGACAGAATCTTCTATTACTCTGCAACGAGCGTTCCGGTGGACACCTCAGTGGACATGTGAACACTCATAATGTGCGCATCTGGAGCTTAGTAAACCCTCACGAGGTGCTAGAATCGTAACGAGACTCACCTAAATTGAATGTTTTTTGTGCCATATTTCGGCGGAAAATGTATGGGCCTTTCATTTTCGGAGAACCAACTAACTGGTTCTACCTATATTGATGCTCTACAACTATTGCTATTTTCTCAATTGAAAGAAGTGAACGAGATAACTTCATTTGGCAGCAAAATGGTGCACCACCTCACTCACATCTCTCAGTACGCGATTGGTTGAACACCACTGTACTCGACCAATGGATTTTCCGCAAAAGACATCACAATAAAGCTTGTTTCGCATGGCCTCCACGTTCACCCGATCTGACGTGATGTGATTTTTATCTGTGGAGTTTCATTAAAGATTGTGTGTACGTTCCTCCACTACATAACTGACCTTCCAGACTTAAGACACAGAATTGAAGCAGATGTGGCAAGAATTTCCTCAAACACACCGAACAAAGCTTGGGATGAACTCGCCTATCGACTTGATGTGTGTGACGAATGGGACTCACATTGAACATTTGTAAGTTTGTAGGTCAAACTGTTTCAGTTACCATTTCATTCTATTTATGAATTGTACATGTAAGTTATATCTAATAAATACTATAAAGCACATTAAACACTCCGATATTCATTAAGAAACACCCGGTTTATTTTCCAAATTACTGTTAACAAACTTTAGTGAAATATTGTTTGAGAAAATTCTTAGTGTAAAGTATAATGTGTCACAGTAACGTTTGCGTAGAAAAAGCAAGTATTTTTTTAAAACTATCTAATACCAAAAGGAATTTTTAGCCAATAATTTTATTTAATGTAAGGGCAGTAATGTTGATAACAGAAAAGGAGGGAATTGACACCTTAAAGCAAATTATGATTAATGGCACCACTGTGGTTTGAATTTTTGTTTTTATATCTCATCCTTTCTTCCCTATTTATTCAATGAAATGGCGCAATGTAATGCAAAAGTAACAGCTGCGACGTTTTGTTCCAAGATTCTACGGAGTTTCTTTTGGTTTCTTTTATTTCTATGTAAGGGAAAGGAAAATAAAAATAAAAGATATTCTTTTATAGATGAAAGAACGTGGGAAAAGGAAAATATAGTTTTATTGTGATGCTATCATTGTGTGTTATAAGAAAATTAAACTTCTTTTTATTTAAACTTTAAACTTTTTTATTTTAAAGAAACGCATTACACTTTGATGAATGGAATTATAAGCATTTTAATAAGCACAAGAAATATGGAAAATAATATCGTTTGGTGCAAAATAACATCGATGTTTATAAGAAAGATATTTCTTATTACTATTTTTCCTGAAACAATAAACACTTAAAAATTTAAATTCTTAAATGTCACATTTACTTTTCATAGAGCAGGGTGATTTTCTTAAGCTATTTCTACTCAGAGCCACCTGTAGCTCGATGTAATTAAAAAATTGATTACAACAGAATATTAATTTGCAATTTGGTTAGACTGAAGGAAATCCGAGTTAGAGAGGACATACCTCGCGAGAAGAGTCCTTGTTACACAGCTTTTAACTTTTTCAACTTCACAGAAGAGTTCATTTATATTTTAGCAAAAATAGTTCATTTCGGTTGCCATGGAGATGATCTACTGCTCGGACTCACGCGCCCAGCTTTGGGCGATTTGCCAAAAATAACTTATGTAGTTTCTTAGTATTGACTAATTTTTGTGCCTCGTGCTTATTTTTATTAATTGTAATATTCTTTCGTTCTCTCATGATTTTATTATTAATAAATGTACTTTTATTTATAAAAGTTAACTGTATTTATAGTTATTAAAAGTTCTGAAACTTCTTCCGATGACAATATATAAGGAAAGGACATATGCAATTCGTTTTAATAAAGTCTTGAGCTGTGACTAAGGAGAGTTGTAGTCATTTTTTCTGAGTAGCCAATTCCACAGTCGTTTAATCTACGCACAATATTACATTCAATACCCTACGTTATTTTTCTTATCCTTGCGTTTCATTTATATTAATCTATACTAGTGATTTTTTAATAATCGGATTTTCCCAGGTTTCAAACTGTAAAAGTAATCTTATTGTTAATTGATAGAAATCCATAGCTAATTAACAGAAATTGCAAATTAATTAATAAAATTTGTTATTAAGGTAGGGGTAGGCAACCAGCGCCCCTGAGACAGTCAGAAATTCCACTTGGAACTGAGATTTTTTTCCGTTATGTGATGAAAAATTCGGAAAACTGAATGCCTTTATTAGGGAAAACAATTAACTGAAAATGTTTCAACTAAGATATCATGTGCGCAGAGTTTGGACAACGAGATCACCAGATCTCCAGATTTTTTTAAAAAAAATGAGCCTAAATACAATTTTCTCTGTTATCCCATTAGTGCATATATTGATACAGCAGCTGAGAAACTACAGCTTGCTTGATTTGAAGTCAGATCGAGCATGAAGGAAATGTTTAATGCGATGGCATTGACTTTTCTAAATCTTTATCAGCTGTAAAAGTTCCATGTATGAAGACATTTTCTGGAGAATTCCTCTTTATATTTTAGTCGACATGTATTTGTAAGAAAAGTTTCCTTCCGTGAATATCAACACGAATGAATATTTAAGCAAGTACTACAAGAGGGCATAAACTGGCATGCTGTCATCTGAATTTAAGCAAACAATATCACTCTTGATTTAATAATAAAAAAAAATGTGGAAACATATGATAGGGTACATTTGTCTCATTCACCGGATTCTAAAATTAACTGTTTGCAACTAAAGACAATATGAAAGCATAATATAAAAACTGCCACTCTGCCTCTCGACCCAGTATGGTGGTTCCGACACTCGACTTGTAATCGAGTGGACTCGGGTTCGAATCCCGAATAAGACATTGATGAATCTTCGGGAAAAGAAGCCTGATTTTCGCCTGAAATGGATTCCCGTCTCCCCTTCTTTTCTATGTTGCGATCACATCGTTTATAATAAAGTCTCTCTGTATTGTATTGTCCTGTGACTGTATTGTAAGTTTCTGTTTACCTCTCTTCTTTCAAATGAATCCCATGATAAAACATACGACAACAATTGCCACTCTATTTTATTCAACATATATTTATTTTATTTTTTTTGATAACGAATGCAATCTTTATTAAAAGGGGGTGGCCCTCCCGGGATATCCACTGCCCCTTACATTTTTGGCCTGCGAGGTGTGAAAAAGACCCGCCGTGTGGGGCGGGGATGCACGTTAAATCTGTCGAGGGCTGGGAAAAAATCCCCCGTTGGTGTGGTGTGGTAGTTAGGAGAGGGGGTGCCAGCTCAGGTGTCGTCCCGTCCCCTTTACCTTTTTCAAAAATTCTTTGGGCCGTCGCCCAAAAGCCACCCCTTTTAGCTGAGCGGGGCGACGTTAATATTCACTCACTCACCCCACGCGAGGGGTGGGGGCACAAAACCCAAAAAAATATACATCCAATTTTCCCCAGTGGTCGGTTGGTAGGTAATTTTGTGACGTCGAACTGTTCCTTCCCGGGGAAAAATTTTGGGGGAAGGGCCCCTGGGAAGAACCATGGTCAAATGGAAGGGCGACCCCGCTGGCACCCCCCCCCAACCTTTACACCATAAACGGGGGAAAATTTAAAAGGCCCCCCCAAAAAGTGCATCCCTTGGGCAGTCTTTAAAATAATTTCTTGGGTCAAACTCGCTGACAATTTCCGCCCCAAAACCCGTCCCAAAACCCCTGGGCTCCGCAGCCCTCCCATGATCGGGTTTAACGGTTTTTTAAGGGGAAGCGAAATCATATTTACAAAAAAACCCTTTATATATAATTCAGTAGAACGTCGTTTATCCGGGAAACCAATTTGGGGGGGGACACCATTCGGAAAAAACGGTTTTTTCCCGGGTTAAACCCAAAACCGAATGCAATCCATGCAGTATATGAAACCAGACACTATACGAATATTGAAAATCATCATATGCGGGAAACGTGCTTAAAAATAAAACAAAATAGGTGCAAAATGTTGCAATTTTACCTTTATTATGGAAAATAATCACTTATTTTTCACTATACCATTGTACACCATTTTTTTCGCTGCAAGATCTCCGATTCTCTTGAACAGCAGTAGTTGAATAGGACAGCACTCTGATTGTTGTTTGTACTCCTCTATGGCTGTCTCTAACGCAGAAAATGCGTCAGCATTTGATGGACCCTTGATACTTTCGTTGTGTTGTCCTCGTCTTCATCCGTTTCATCGCCGACAGGGTCGGATTCGTCTTGCACGGAAGTCACAATCTCGTCATCATTTAGCATTTGAAATCTACATCCTTTTGCATCGAATGACATCCAGGTTTCTACATCTTCTTCATCGCATTCTTGAAATCCTGGGATCGATTGGACAAAGTTGGTAATCTCCTCCCTATACTTGTCATTGACTACTTTATTACCTAATCACACAACTGAATATCTCCAAATATCCCTGACCTTGGGTTTTCCCTTCACTTTTGACCTCACGCGAAACAACTGCTGAGCATTGCCCTTTTCGAAAACTTATTCAAAAACAATACATGTAGTTGACAAAAAAAAAAAAAAGTGTGTGTGCTTATGACCACGCGATAAGAGTGATAACTTCAAATTTTGTAATCTTATTTCAGGGATTAGTTAGGTGAATAAGAAACAAGAGGATATTAGTATTGTGCTATTAAATTTTTTATTCATAAATCTGTACTCATAAAGTAATATTTTTGTGCGAAATATACAATCATATTTGGGAATTAATTGTATTCTCTCTAAGCAGGGAAACAATAGGTTTATGGTAGCTGAAATAGATTATAACTCGTTTAGATTCAAAATTTTATTTAAATATCTATAAAAAAAAGTCCGTCAAGCGTTGTTCCGTACTTCCTCGTGCTTCATTTGAATCATTTGACATAATTAAATTGAATTTTGGTTTTAAAAAATCAACTAAAAGTTTTGATTTGTCTTTTGAAAAAATCTACTTTAAAATTCCCACTTAAAATCATGACAATTTGTTCAGAAGACCCGATCCGGCTTTGTGAATTTTGGTTGTAATTTAATAATATTCAATTCTCTCCATGAATTAATTTAAGCAAAGGGATAGCAAGACAGGTAGTTGATTGGGAAGAGAGGAATATAGGTCAAAACCTTTAAAAAGGGATTTAATCAAAAGATTTGTATCACATAATCTTTGGCTTATTCTAGGTTTTTTGTCATTGTATGGCAGTTTTGTACAAATATATCCGGTGCTGCTGCAAGAAAAGTCTTTTTTTAATTACATTTTATTTTCTTGTATTAAAATTATTTAATGTAACTTTTCTTAATACCTGTATACTTAATTTTGTTATATTTTAAATTTTTAATTGTTTTAATTTTCTTTTTAGAATCAAACTATATTTAAGTAATGTGATTAATAGAACTATTTGTTCATTATTTTGTTCCGATTCACTTAAAAAAACAGATTTTTATTTTTACGATCACTGCAATTATTGCTAATGATAATTATACTATTTGCTTAGTTCTGTAAAAATTTGTCCTTTTCTCTTTTATGAAAAAACTCTAGTGTAGGTTTTTTTTTCTTTCTTTTTTTTAAAAATATTACTTTTTCATTTTTTTTAAACGGGGATTAGAATTAATCCCCATTCTTTTTAAATAGAAAGGGGGTGGGGGGGTCACTTAGATCAAAGCTAACTTTATTTTTTACTGCCTATTGGTGGGGGGGGGGGGCAAAAAAACCCCGTTTTTAATGGCTGAGAGAAACGTCCCTCCTTTCTTTTTAGGGGTGTGTTTTCCGATGAAGGCAAAAAAAGCCGAAAAGCGTTACTTTCCCCGATGTGACGTTCATTTACTCTTAAAAAAACCCAATAAAGTTATCACTTCAAAAAAATGGAACGGATTTTGACGCCTGGGAAAAACGTTCAGATAAACAAAGTTTTATTTAATAAGATAATAAGAAGAGGAAAGAAGAAAAACGACTACTCACTTATTCTCTCATCACGTGATCTATGGATCTAACAACTTGAAAGAATTTTTTTCCATTCATGAAGAAAACGGGGTTTTTGGGAAAAACGACCCCAAGGGAAATTTGGGTTTAAATTTGGGATTAAACATCAATATTCCGGTATTTGATCTATTAGACGTAGATACTTGAAATTTAGTCGGTGCATTCCTTTCATCGGGGACATCTGCTGTTTTTTTGTGGTAATGCCCCCGTCTGATAGTCAGATGAGCCCGAAATTCATCGTGGCAAGGGCAAAATACCATGTCGTTGGCTTTGACCTTGAGCACCATACAGGTGACAGTACGAATTAGCTCGGAGAAATTCCCCGAATTAAAGATAAATTGAGACACCACCTATTTCCACCTCCCCAATTTAGGCATGGAACTGAAGGAAAAGGAAATATTCTCCTGTCCCCTGCACTCGTGATTCAGCCCACAAGATTTTCGGACCCACTGATTTAACGAGCACGAAGTATCTGTAATTTTATATACGTTGTGTTGAATATAGCTTTATTAAAAATCTGACATTTAACATTGTAGAGCCTTATTAAAAATTGACTTTTAAAATTGATTTTAAATTTAATAAATTAATTTTTCAATTCCTACTATTAACTCACACTCTATTTTTATTTATTTATTTGTTTATTTATTTAATTACTTTTCTTGGTGGAATTTTCAATCGTTAATAAAATACATTTTGAACCGCTCAATTGAGCTGAAATTTAATATGCTAAATTATTTTGATTGACAATACAATAATTTAATTATAATTAATAAAAATTAATTGATTAAAATTAATTATTTAAAGAACTACAAATACCCCCGTTAACGACTTGTGCAAAACTTAAAAGGTTTTTTTCTCACTTTTTAAAAACATTCAGTTGAACTGAAATTTTATATACATTTTTTTGGATGACAATACGATACTTTAATGAAAATAAAAAAAATAATTACACTTAATGTTGTGATTCTGCCCCTTTTTACATACATATTTATATTAATTGTAACTATTTAATAAAAAGTAGCTAAAAAATAAAGATTATCTTTGTTGATCTAAGTAGGAATTAACTTAATTTTTTATTTTTTATATTATTTGTTTCTTATACAGATTGTCTTGATTTTCTTGAAATACCTGCAGCCAATATATTTTAAATTTAATCTTCTTGGATAAAATCTTTTGAATTATAGCTATTTCATTACCAGCCGTTATCTTGCCAGGTATTCCATGATGCTGTAAGGCTATGCATTCTTTTTCCATTAATAAGCGTTTAATATTATTGAAAATTGTCCTTTATACCCTCATCTCTTGAATTAAAAACCACTGGAATTTCTAAGCCCCGGAAGTGTGTTTATCATTTCATCCCTCGTAGCCTCATTTATATTGTGTTCCCTCAAACACCATTTTTCGTGCATCTCTAATCATTAAGTGTATATCATACTTTTTTACCAATTTCCAATGCTGCAATTCTATTATCCATAACACCCTGTAGCCCCCTAAGGACAGATTTCTGTAAAGCCCTCTCTTCCTGAATATTTACTCGACAAAAACAAGTATGTTTTAGTCCCCAAACCGGTATTGGGAGCGCTCTGTCCTGCGGCCGGGGGCTTTGGGGTTGAATCCCGGAAGACATAAATGTTTGTAAAGTACCCGTGCATTTGCGACATGGGGGTCTCTAAATAGCCTTCGAGCCAAATCCTCTCGTTGTTGGTGGAAGGAAAGATAGCTGGGAGGTCCCCGCCCCCCCCAGGGTTTTCTCCCTCTAAAAGGTTGGAACCGAGCCAAATTTACTTCACCCATGGCCCAAAGCTAAGGCTAACGACGGTTAAAAAATTCGTCCATACGATGAATTTCTGGGCCTCGATCCCGACTTTTCAGGCAGGTGGCTTGTCCACCACCTATGTTTGCCAAATTCAAATTTTTTAAGTCGAAATGTTTAAAAACAGAAATTTTTACCTGTACCCTCACAATCCCTCTAGGAATTCGATTTCTATGAAACCCGTTTTTTAGGAATCTTTATTCGACAAAAGAAACACGTGTGCACACAATTTCAAATCTGTTGGTCAAATGGTTGAAAAACGGGAATTTTTGTGTAATGCGCATGTAACCTGACCCCTTGAGGGTTGATTTTCGAAAACCCCATTCTTAACGGATATCTCACTGTTGGTATAATATTTTCTGGAAATCTCGTGTGATGAGTGAATGGGTGAGTAATTCATTTTCTTTTATATAGAGATTTATATTTAAATATTAGGTAGTATACCCGTTCTTCGCGCACGGGGGTAAATTGAAAAATTAAACAATACCGCGATTGAAGGATAAAAACATTTTTAATGAATTAATTTTACGTGAATTGCAAATTAAACAAAAAAAAAAAGCTTTTTGTATATATCAGCTGAACAAAAACAACAACAACAGCAACAACAACAACAAAAAAACACCATGTTCGTTACATTTTATGTCTGAATTTATGCGAAAAAAGAATTTTTTATTTATCTATAATTCCCCATAACTCTCTTGTCAGTCCATTTTTGAAAACACCTTCGTAAGCTGATCTCTGCTGAGCAAAAGCAACACATTGTTGTTAATGAACGCTTAAAATAGTGTAAATAATTTATATCTCTAAGTGTAATACGTTAATATTTTTTCTGTTGTATTTATTTTGTGTTAAAATCTTGCCACCACATCTCCCTTCGAAATATAGTTTTATTATGAAATAAAAAATATAGTGATTACACTGATCAATGGAATAAATTAAAAGCGAGCGCGCACTGAGGCATGACGTAGACAAAACGAACAGGGAAAGTTTTGTTTCACACAAAAAAAATATATATGCTGTCGCGGGCATTTTTGCAGATGACAGAAGTTTTTCCTACTTTCTTGACAATTATCGTTATATTTTCGAATTTTCACATAATATTTTATAAATTATAGCCTATTTCTTATTCTGATGTATAAGCTACATTATTGTAAGGTTTCATTAAAATCCATTAAGTCTGTTTTTCCGTGAAAGAGTACCAAACATCCATACAAACTTTCGCGTTTATAATATTAGTAAGGATATATATATAATATGACTTTCCACTTCTATAATAGCTAAATTAAACATAATAGGAAATTAATAGAATGGTTTTGTTACGTAAGTTTTTGTCTTTTTAGATATGCAGAGTATTCTTGGGAAGTGTTATGCGTTATATTTTCCAATACCAATTTTAATTTATTATTTGTAATGCTCCTAGTAGAAAGATAGAGTTTTATGCATAATTTGAAGAGAATCGACACCGGAGAAGAAAAGTTATGATAAATGGCATCAGCGCTAGAAAGAAGTTTATTTTTCTTTATCAACTCCTCTAGCGTCTTTCGTTCAAAAGGCTGGTGAGAAAATACACAGGCTAAGTAGAATGGCGACATCTGCGCTGTTTAGTCTTAGTTTTTGGATATTCTTTTATTTTTAGAGCATAGAAAGGGAACAATGCTTATCCACTCATACTGTGTAGTGGAGAACACATGCAGAAATAAGGATAAACCTGCATTGTTATTGAAATTTCTGTTAGAGGTCATAGTTTGAATATGGATAAGAAAATGATGTGTGTGTGTGCCTATTGTAAATTCTTTGAGTCTCTTGAGATTCTTACTTATATTATTTCATCTGTGTTGAGATTTTTAATAATATTTATGGATGTTTTATGGAATTCCCTAACACAAAGGTTCCCAAACATTTTTGGCTCATAGACCCCTTTACCATGTTTTTCGGTTTACTGTAGACCCCTTATTACGTAGTACTGAATTTTTAAAATTTATCAATTTAAATAAGTTTATGAAAGCTGGTACAGAGGTAATTACTTTAAGGGGAGTCGGAAATCTCTATGCCGACAATGTTAAATTGGCTGTTTTCGATGTACTTTTTATCAAAATCTGTTATATGTACATGTTTGAAATTTTTCATACAATTAAAGAATACCTCTTTTATTATACTGAAATGATCTTTTAGCTAATTTTGAATTTTTTCATAATTTATAAAATATTTTACCAAACATAGTGAAATTTGACCCATTTTTCACATAAAAAAAATTTGTAAAAAATATATTTTTGAGTTTTTTATTCGCCATCATTATGAATATATATCATAAAAACTTTACATGACTGTGATTAGCAGTTTCTCAAAAAAGGTGCATCGAACATCAAAATTTACATTTTGAGATAAATTGATTTTAATGTATACAGTGAGACTTCTAACTAGCTGGGAAATAAAAAAAATAAAAGGCTCAATTTGCTATAAAAATAAATGTTTTGGTTTATATCAGACGTTCAACTTTTAAGGAAAAACGAAGTACTTTGTTTCCATTTTACGGCATTCAAATGGGTGTGGCCCAGTTTCAAGGAATATTTAAAAATATGTCTTAAGGGCTTCTAATTACCTTAGAGGTTAAAAAAGATATTTTTACAAAGGTTGAAATCCATACAACTTGAAAATATAAAAATCTCAAGTTGTCAAAAAAATAAGATTTTAGCTTTCCAACACCTCTTAAAAGATTTAAATTTCTAACTGTACTGATGTATAGAGTTGAAAACTTAAGCAACACATGTTAATCAATTTAAAATTTAAGTGATATATAAAATAACTGATTAAAAACAAATGTTTAAAAGTGATAAAGATGAATTTGTGCTTCAATAACAAGTTTTCATCATTTTCCTTTGATCTTGTCAGGTTTATCCCTACATTTCCTCGGTTAGTAGTGTCCGGCCGATAACTGCACTGGAAAAGGAACTACTCACTAGGAAAGGATTAACAAATTTTTCACACAATATTCCCTAATTCGATGATAAATAACAGGTATGTTTTTAAAGCCACAATTGATGACATCCGTTTCTAAGCTTTTTTAATATCTCCGTTACTGCCTTTTCTTATCAGTTCCTCTTGTAATATTGCTTTTTTTTAATGTGACCCTATGGAATCATTGCCTTTTGTGGCAAGATCGAAGTAAATGCACTCTGAAACCAAGATTCAAAATCTGAATAAAGAGAATTTAAATGTTGAACGTAGGTTAGAACGTCGTTTTCCAGGCAGATTGTCTGCAGCCAATTGAAAAACTAGGAAAATTCGTGACGTCCAATATTATATTCTTTTAGCTTAATTTTGTCAATAAAAGGCTCAAATGATAGTCCTTGTTTTAATAAAATTTAGTTTGTTGCTTTATATAACTGCAAATTAACCTTATTAAGTTTAGTAAATATATATATATATAAATCTGTTAAAAAGGTAAAATCTGGTTTCCATTAAATTAAATTTTTTTAAAAAATTAAATTAATGATCTGGTTTAATGAGAGTCACTGTCTTAGACCTCTATTTATTCCTCACAGACCCCCAAATTATTTTTTTGCTGTCTTGGATCCCTTCCAAGTCATCATAGATGCTTGGGTCAATATAGACTACTTTGGGAATCACTGCTCTAACACACATTTTATCGCATATGATCCGATTTATGTTCTCTCTTTCTCTTATTAATCTCTGTTTCTGTCCAAACAATTACATTATTTAAACTTTGTGTAATGTTAATGGAAATATATTACACAAAATTCAAGAAAACATTGGTGACAGAGGTATCCTAGTGGTCACAAGATCACGCACTCAATATTTATTAAATGGTCTTTAAAGCAGAACTTTGTTAAAATGCATATTAAGAGCACTGGAATATAAATGAGATTATGAATGTTTGAATTTGAAATGCTAAGATCAGCTATTTGGATGTATTTTTCAGTGAATTTTGTTGATATTCTATTCATTTAGAAGATTTAATTTATTTTCTTATATATTTTTCAAACACGCCTTAATTAAAGCTATATAATCGGGTTCCTTTTTTCCTCACTATTTCATCATACATAACTGATATTTAGTACTTTTCTCAATTAATTTATTTTACCAATTCAATATTAAAGGAAATTCAGTAAAATGAAAGTCGCTGTCCTTAATTATTGGAATGATTTTATTCTACATTTCATGGGAATACAACTCTTATTTCAAATTCTTGTTTTTTTTATTTGGTGGGTCTTATTAATTAAGAGATTTGAGTCGTGCAAAATTTAATTCCGTTACGTTTGCGAAGAGGAAATTTTAATTAAACGCATTTTTCCTTTTTGTTCCGAAATGCATACATTATCCTGTTTATTATAATGCTTATTATTTAAATTTTATTTGTTTAAGAACAAATTCATTTATTTTCTTTGCTCCTATTATGTCGAACCTTTTTTTTTCTTTTCAGGAGAAGATTTGTTTCCCTATTTTCATAATCCGTCTCTGTTTGGTATAACCTCATTTAGAGTCAGACTGTCAATTGCTAAAAAGTTACATTTCAATGAAGAATATTTTCACTTAAGTATTCCATTTTGACATTTGTTTGAAATTTCCTAAAAATACGAATTAAACCAATATTTGATTAGTTTTTATTAGAGTATGCACTTAGTATTAATACTGCAACAGCTGCACGCATTGTATATATATATACATATATATATATATATATAGGCCAATTCTCTACTAATAAGAGGTAACATCCAAACAATAACATTCGACAAACACATAGACAGCAGAAAAATCACACAATGAAGGACAAAAGAGTAATCGAGATAATAAATATAAAATGGATGCTGCAGTGTTATGAACATTACTGACTTAGGACAGCTATTATATAAAAAATAATTTACAAAAAAGTGGGGTTGAACATGTTTTGGCCACCCAAACCCTTTCCCCCTTTTTTTTTGAAAAAACACTGAGCAAAAAACCAATAGGGGAAATAATGGATGAAATATCTAAATCCATTACAAATGAGGTAACTTACCTAAAATTGCACACAAATGCAAAGCCCGCGCTAAATCATGGAAACATTAATTTGTTGCCAGATTCTATACCCTAATACAATTTAAATAAAAAGAATGGCTGAAATGTAGCATTAAAAAAAAGATTAAAAAGAATGGAAATAAAAATTAATATATATATATATATATATACAAACCATGTATTTCTTGAGAATACCGCCAAGAGGAGTGTAGCCTTCGTTTAATAAATTTCAGTCTGGAGACGATTTTTTTCTAACAAAAAGAACCGCTTGGAAGTCCCAAAATATCTGTGAAAAATGGTGCTCTGAAAGCAATGATGGAAATGAATCTAACTATATCTATTATAATGTAAAGTACATTGACAAAATGAGTGAAAAATTGAAAATTATTATTCATTTCATATTTTGATGGGCATGGCCCAATACCGCTCTACAATAACATTCGACTTCCCACATAGCACAAAACCATTGCAAAATTATATGAATTTTTGCAGCACCCAATTCATTTACTGGGTCTTTCAACAAACCGACTTTCAGCTTCATTAAACATTTAAAACGGATAAAAATTATGAAAATAAAGACAGTCTGAAAAATTCGATATCAAAATTTGACTCTAAAGATCAGAATTTTTTTAGGAAAGATATTTATGCATCAAAATCTGAACTGTAAAATTGTTTTGAAGCTGTAGTGAACATTAATCGATAGAAAATCAGTTGATTAAGTACGAAATAACCAATCACACGACAACCTCAGATTGTAAGGGGCAGAAAACGCGCTAAAAACAATAGCGAGCAGAAGGGGGAAAACCCGTTTAAGAAGACGATTATACATCAGTCACAAAAGTCTACATACACCCCAATAAAACAGATCTAGCACGATCTTATATTTTCAAATACAACTTTATTTTTTGTAATTTTCTTAACAAAAATTCATATCTAATAAAGAAAATTTGAACTATTCATTAAAATATATCAAAAATAAACAAAATATGAAATTTTTAGTCATGAAAGTCTCTGGGTCAGAACAAGACAATTTTCAATAATTAATAAACAAAAAAGTAATGTTAATATTTTGTAGCACCTCCCCAAACTAACTGCCTGCATTCGGTTTGGCTTGACGTAACAAGAATCTTCGCTTCTCAGGTGAAATTTGGGCCCAGGCTGTTCTATGGCCTTCCTCAATGGAAATTACTTGTTTTGCTTGTTGCCGAACTCTTCTATCAATTTCCCCCCAGGGTGCGATGGGATTAAGATTCGGAGACTGTGGTGGTGAATGCGTTGTTAGGCGTGCGGTAGAGCAGCCATTCTTTAACAATCTTAGCTGGGGCATCGGATCGTTGTCTTGTTAAAAGACAAAGTTGCCCCCAAGCCCCAAATTTTTGGACCGATGGGTGTAGATTGCTTTGCAGAATTTTTAAAATATCAAATTTATTCATGTTCCCATCGTGAACATCAAATTCCCCACTCAGTTGCCCCCCAAACCATTACACTACCTCCCGTGTTTCACCGGAATCAAATTCTCGGGGTTCATTGCTGTTTTTTTTCCTCAGACTTTTTCCCCGTCCCTCACTTAAACATTGAATTTTCTCTCATCGGTGAATACAACTGTTTTCCAAAAATCATAATCCTTGTCAACTGTGCAGAAGCAAAAAAAAGTCTCTTCTGTTGGTTCACAGATGAGATGAACGTTTTTTTTCTGGAAACTCTGCCCTGTAACCACTTGATCGAAAATTCCGGAAAATTTTTTGGATGTACTTTCTTTCCACTTGCTGTTCAATTTGATCCCCTAATTTTGGAGCACTAATTTTCGTTTTTTTTCACTTTTCTTACTATGGCTCTTGCATCACGATCCTAAGCTTGTGTGGACAACCACTAAGATTTGTCGAAACATTTCCACGCATAATTATTTCTATAGATTGTTTGCACATTGAACGGGTTTTTTTTCAATTTTGGCAATTTCGGAATAAGATTTTTTTTCCTTTTCAACTTTACGATAATTTCGAAGTTCTAAAGTGTTTCCTTTCCTGCTCATTTTTTTGGGAAATTACAATGTTGGTTGGGGGAAAAAGAAGATTGTATATTGAACAATACGTGTCACCTCAAACTAAGGTGATCTTCGAAAAAATTTGTATGCAAAATTCTTATTATCAGCCAATCGATTGGCAGCTTTTGTGACGTGACAATCCAACATTGCACAAAATTTTCCCGTAATTATTATTTCTTTACTTTTTATTGTGAAATGCATATTTTTGCGCTGAAATTGAAAGATCGATATAATTTTTCAAATTGAAACTTAATCAGTTTTAGATAACCCTATTTTGATAGGTGTATGTAGACTTTTGTGACTGACTGTATTTCAGCTAACGCTTAAAGTCAGTTTTATAGTACGGTAGTCGTGCTAAGTTTTATGACGTAGTCGACTATTGCGGGGAGGAAGGAAGAAGTGAAGCAAATGAACTGTGAGTGATTAAGTGGGAACTGACCATTTTTCGAGTCACTTGTACGTTTTAAATAGCATGTACAGATTTTATATTTTAAATCTCTTGTGTAATTTTTACGTTGTGTTCAAACTAAATGTGATAAAAAAATAAAGAGCTGGGTTTCTTATTTGGAAAAATTCATTTAATTGAAAGAGAATAGGGTTGGTTTTAAGGATACAGTCAAAAAACTTTTGAGTCGCAACATTATTTGAAAAGAGATTTTTCATTTTAATCACCATTAATTCTAATTTAAATGTAAGTACCGAAAATGTATTGCAGTCCCAATAAGGGAAATAAAAATATAATTGCATAAGGAATTTATCAGAAAAAAATTAATTTGAACTTTATGTTGTAAATCAAGTTATTTACCAGAAGTGGGCATTTAAATGGTTAAAAATCCATCATGGCACTTTAGATAACTAAAAATATTATAAATGCACTTATGTGAAACTTATTGGACCTGATATTTATATTATTTTCTAGAGAAAGCATTAAAATAATTCTTAATAATAATTCTTAATGTATGAATAATTTTTTGAGTTAAGGCTTCCCTTTCAATAACAGCCCCATAGACGAGTAATAGTTCTTAAATTTTTAAAATCAACATTAAATCTTTATATTTTAATAAAATATTAAAATTTTAGTACTTTTCCTTAATATATAAATGCATGCAGTTTATTTAATACTTTTATTGATGTAACTTTTTATGTTGTTTTCTCTACTTACTTTAAAGTAATTTCTAAAAAAAAAAAATGTTAAGATTTTACTTATGATTGCGATTTTTGTAAAGTTTAGATAGTTTAGTTTTAAAAATATTTCTGGTTAAAAATTGACACTTATGGTATTGATTACGAAAAAATATTTATGTTTTAATATGATTTTTTAATGCTGAACGTGTTTGGTTAATTTCAAGTTACAAATGAAATTTGAACTGATGTGACACACAAAAAGATTGCTACGTTATTAAATGATTTAAAATTTGAATAGATACAGCTTGTTTATCATGCATAATAGCGACATTTTATTCATTTAATCTCAATACACCACGAATATTTTCTATTAAAAAGGTTTTATTTTCTTTTTGAATCTTTGTGAGGCTTTAAAGATTTTCCTTAAAAACCTGATCACTAAGATCATTATAGTAACAGAAACGTTGTATCGATCGTCTAGATCAGTAATTACATATAAAAAATATAATTTTCGATACATTTTTTTTACAAAATCAAGTCATATCAACAGATATTTCGGGATCATTTTAGAATAATTAAATTTAACAGTTTTACTGTGCGTGGCAAAAGAGAGTAAAAAACAAGATAAATATTAATCTGATACCATCCATCGTAGTTTTTTCCTAAAGTGTCAGATCTTTCCCTATTTTGCATGAACCTCAATACTCTCATGAAAAACAATTTTCGAAATAAAAGATTCCTTCTAAAATTGAGAGTAATTAGATAATTTTAAGACTTAGTTTATCAAAAAAAATTTTTAGAAGCCTTTTGAACGGATTTTGTGAACTGAGAGAAAAAGATTTAATAAAAGTTCATTAATTACTGCGCTTTCTTACATTAGTTGCGTCCTATATTATTGTAGAAAGAGTTACAAAATCTACAAAGGTTAATGAAAACGCGCTTAAACTGAAGTGAAATCTATAATTTTTGCATGACTGATTCGGATTGAATTATATATTTTTTAAATGTGTTTTTTTCTTTATTTTTTTAGAGTTTGTCATTCTAATAAGTGACTACATTTAATCAAATATCCATTTTATTAAAGCTCGTTAATTAATATCCAAACTGAAGGAAATTGAATCAGATACGTGCTGTTAATATACTAATGGTTTTCGTTAAATAAAATAAATTATAAAAGTTGCTTGGTTCTAATATTAATTGAAATATCATAAGATTAAGCCTTTTAGATTTATTTGGCCAAAGTTACGTTTTACAGTGAGTCAGTGAATATTAACGTCGTGCTGTTCAGCTACACGAGGGCTTTTGGCGACGGACCACGTCATTTTGAACCATGGTCAAGTGACGTGGACGACACCTGAGCTGGCACCCCCTCTCCTAACTACCACACCACACCAACGGGAGGACGTTTCAGCTCTCTACAGATTTAACGTGCATCGCTGCCCTAAAGGCGGGTCTTTAGTGGTACTGGGCTCGAACTCATGACATGCCTGCCATGATCCGATACCTTGACCACTGGGTTACCACAGCCCGTTATGTTTTACAGATGCCGGCTGGGTGGCGTAGTTTGTTTGTCCCTCGACTTGTATGCCTAAGGTTGCGCTTTTGACTTCGGCCCAAGTCGGTGGATTTTCATGATGCAGAAAACCGAAAGCATCCATGTCGTGTGATAATGCATCATGTTAAAGATACCTTGAGTGTCTGTTTGCCCTAGGTCAGGGATGGCGAATCTGTATGGATCAACGTGCCATTTTTTTCTTAAGAAGCATTTAGTGAGATATAGACGTGCCTTCAAATAATTTTGAGTTGTGATTATAGGGAAAATAATAAAGCTAAATGTTGACAATTTTTTAAATAATCTTTATTTACTATAAAAAAAAAACCTTCAGCACTTTACTGTTGTAAATGCTGTGTTGTTGTTGCTACCAATGCTACTTGATCGGCCAAGGCCAGATCATGGCCGACAAATTTATCATGTAAGAGGGCCAAGTGACGCCTGTCGTTAGCCGTAGCTTTGAGCACCATGCAGGTGACAGTACGATTTTACTCGGTTCGACCCCAATTTAGAGGAAGAATACCCTGGGGTGGTCAGGGGCCTCCCACCTCTCTTCCCCTTCCACCAACCTCTCGTGAGGACTTGCGGCTCGACGGCTGTTTAAAGTACCCCCATGCCGTGAAAGCACTATACATTTACGTACATCCATGTCTTCTCCGGGATTCGAACACAGACCCAACGACACAGAAGTCAGCGACGCTAACCACTATACCAGATGAGTGACACTGTTGTAAATGTTTTAGTTGGAAGTGTAATTCAAATTAAAGCAACATTAGTGTGACTTCTGTTGTTGCAAGTTGAATAACAAATAACTTATATTAGGATTTTAAAATGTATTTTTTAGTAGAATGCATGCTGAGATGATTGGGGGTGGTTGCGGTAGCCCATTTGTCAGGATATCAGATCATGGCAGGCATGTCATGAGTTCGAGCCCAGCACCACTAAAGACCCGTCGTGTAGGGCAGCAATGCACGCTAAATTTTTCGAGATCTGAAACGTCCTCCCGTTGGTGAGGTATGGTATTTAGGAGAGAGGGGTGCCAGCCCAGGTGTCATCCACGTTACTTGACCATGGCTCAAAATTACTTGTCCCGTTGCCAAAAGCCCTCGTGTAGTTGAACAGTGCAATGTTATTATTCAATCAATCAATCAATCAGCTGAGATGACTGGAGTTGTGACGGGCTCATTACACTTTCCATTAATTGTCCTCTTTCCAATTAAATCCAAAAGCGAAGCGTAATTATACAAATTAAGAACCTTTTAAATAGCAGAAGTTTAGCATAAGCGGGGTGGCCTTTTGGGAAGTGATTATACTAGTCTGTGTTTAAGCCGCTTAAGCTAAAGTAAAAGAAATTAGCCGAATTTCAAGAGATCAGTTATTCGTGCCAGTGCGTTCAAGTCAATGTGGATACCATTCTACGATAGAAAAAGAAAAGTCATTTAGGACCCGAGTGAGTTGCTACTACCCAAGATATATAGAGAGAGAATCGTTCTATTAACTACTAGGAACTAAGTATATACAGAAGTTAGGAGTAAGCGGTAAAGTTATATATAGTGGTCATGTTCGCTCGTATTTTGTAATACGTATTGTGTGTTTCTTCACCTCAGATCCCCTAAGTTTAATTATATATATTGTCATTGTGTATGGTGTTTAAGTTAAGATCTTAATAAAGAGATATTAAGATTATGACAAAATGCCTGGTTCTTTATTCACTCCCACACCCCTAGGTCACGAGGATAACTTAGAGGTAAGGCATCACTCACGGGAAAATGCCTTACAGAGTCGCCTGCCAAATGGTTTCTAAGCAATTAATTATTTCTGCCGTGGTTAACTTTTTTAACAAGAGGATTTGTATTTGGTTTTAAAATGCCGTTTTGCAAATGATGTTCCGCATACCACTGTTCCGTAACATAAAATACACATCATTTTCTCACCTTTACTAATAATGCCATAATTTTAGATTCACCCAGTTTGAAATTCTCTGTTACACTTACTATCTTGCACTTTTTGTTCTTTTACTGAACTAGCCATGTTCAGTAAAATCCTAGTTAAAATCATAAATATAACAAAAATAAACCTTCAAATACAGTTGTATCAATGAAATAGTTTATGCTGTACGTAGACAAATTTTGCGCCATAAGCCATTCTCGTCCACGACATAACTAAGGCAAGACAATAACAAACGAGTGTGATCCCAACCGTTCCATGACCGGCCACTCGTGTTTGTTCGCATTACTTCAAAGTTAATTTTGTTATTTTGAAATAAAATGCAAAAATGTTTGGATCGTTGGCGTGCCCAAAGTATTTTATCCCATGCCATTGATGGCACACTTGCCATTGGTTCGCCATCCTGACCTGATTTAACCCTTGGCAAAAATTCCTTATTACCATTTGCCTGAAAGTAAGACCCAGGTGCCTCCCTCTGGGAGGAAACTAATCATCAAAGTTACTTACGGCAATTGGTATTCCACCTATATGGTGCCACACTAAAAAGTGATACCAGCTCCGCGTGAAGTGCACGAGGTTGGCAATGGTAAATACCATCCACAGGCCTATTGGAAATAAATAATACACGTGGTCTGTAAAACATTTTTTTTAATATTTTGCAAAGAATTTTATGTATCAGTGTTTATTTATCCAATTTTCTGGATAAAAAAAATATGTCGATGAAATAAAACTATATTCAACTTCCGCTCTTAAGAATCTAGTGACCGCAGTAGTCCATGACTATGGTCACGTGATCGTATCTTACGTGTCTTGAGTTCAAGTCCCAGTGTTTCTGCAGAACCTCCGTGTAAATGAGCTGATGTACGTTCTGTTGAGCCTCAAAGTGTTCCCGTTACGTGATGGGGTAGTTTAGATAGAAGGTGCCCATTATATATCTTTCTCGTCCATTGACCGTGATTCAAAATTACAATTGTACGCAATTTCAATAAAATAAGTTATTGGATCTAACACCCATGAGACGTCTTAAGAGAAAAACTGCTAATCAAGTTTCAGACCTCTAGGTCTAATTGTTCAAAAACGGTTTGTTTTAAATCTAAAATGTTCCCTCAACACCTCCTCTTTTGGAGTCGAGTTCCTGAAAACCCTATCTTATCATGTATGTATTCAACAAAAGTAGCATGCTTAACAAGTTTCAAATCATTAGACTCTAATAGTTCTGGATACCTCGTGATGAGTGAGTGAATCCTTTTTCTTCTACACTGTTGGTTTCAAAATTGAAATACAATGAAGGGAAGGAATTAGAAGAAAAAATATTAAACATAAACAATATACATAAACAATATGCAATAGAGTCAAAACGATTAAATTTGCAAGCAGTTTGTGGGCCTTACAAGATTAGTAGATGCTGCCACCCCTTAGCAGTTAAAACGGCGCTTACTGATCAGGCTCGGAGTCGAACTGGGGTGGGATGACAGAAACGGGCAAACTATTCCATGCAATTTCAAGTCTCTGCCCCACTTCATCAACCATATTAGCTGGAGAGGGATAGCGGGCGAATCTTTCAGCAACCTATGACCAGATGTTTTCATGGATGACAGATCTGGAGAAAGTGCAGTCCAGGGTAACAATTGAATAACCTATACATCGAGGAAGATCAGAAAACGGAAAGCAATATACGATCTTGTGTTTTTCTTAAAAAATGTCGTCTTCGGTGTCTCGAAGTTAGAATACAACTACTAGAAATGTACCAATCTGTGTTCAAAATACCGCCAATGCGGAGACGTTTATGTAGTGTTCTCACAATGGCTGGCTAAAGTATCATACAAGTTTTAAGGTCCTTAAGCAAATATCGAATGCAAACAGGAATGATGATCTCAGATCGGCCCTGAAGCTCAAAACCCTTAAAGAAGTATTCAAGAAAATAGCCATTAAATTCTTTGAAAAAATAGATTCACATGATAATAGAGCAATAGCCAGAATTGAAAAATATAATTTAAATCCTCTTTTTAATCGTCCTCGAAATATTCTTATCTAAATTCATCTTTTCCAAATTGTTTCCACTGCAATCTTCAAAATTATCCGAACTCACCATCTTCCAATGGGCGACTCTTTAGACCGAGGGCTGATTTCGACGAAGCGGGTTCTCCGCGTCGCTCGTTTTTTCTCCCTTCCCATTCTGGATTTTGAAGCCGACTGCGCTAGCTCGGTCTCCGGGCTAGCCATCGTTCGGCACAGTTGTTTTTCCTGCACATACACAAACTCATAAAAAATTACACTAAATAATTAAAAGTAATCTCACTCACTTTCAACACCTTTCAAAACCCTAATGTTCTTAAATTTTTCACCAATTTTATTATCATCATGTAAATTCTTAATTTTAAATTTTAATTTCATCTCTAACTATAATTATTTTTAAACGCAAAAGGGGCTAAGGTAAGCCGAACCAATGTTCACTCCCCCTTTCATGAAGAGTTTTAGCTTCCCGGCGGGAAGCAGGCACTCCGTCAACCATTCAACTTATAATGCAAACAGGAGACGAGCAATCTTTTAAGTACTCTCACATATATGGCCATCAGAATACTGTACGTAAAACCGAGACTCAACTGAAAAGATCATATTGTGCCACTCTGGTATCCAGCTTTAACGTTCCGTGCATCAGAGTCGTTGTCTCTCTCGTTGTTGGATTATCAAGGTAGGCCGAAGTAATGTTAGCTATGCTGATAGTTCTGGGTACCATACGAGCGGTACCGATCATGCTGCAAATATACCCGTTCCCTGACTAAGACCGTGATGTGGTGGTACGTTTTGGCAGAGCCCACCTCACCCTTTGTTTGTTCCGTCGGGAGATAATCAGGGTTGGGCGGGAATCGTGAAGATATTGTATACCAGCGTTTCTCAAACTGAAGGGCATGCCCCCTAGGGGCGTGATAACCCTTACGAGGGGGGCGGGAGCATATTGGGAAGTCAAAAACAAAAAAAAATATTTAAAAAATTATTAATTTATTTAAAATAAGCAAATAAAACATATTCTGATATAATAAAAAATAAAATACACATTTACACTGATATAATACACTTATAAATATATCAATACTGCTCAATGTATTTTATAACTAATTTAAGATCTAAGAATACTAAGTTAACTACTCAGTTAAGAACAAGTTTAATAATTACCAATAACCCACACATAGGCTTGTCATATACAAAAATTAACACTTATTTTACAATTCATAATTAATCCCTTAAATGCCGATTGAAAATCCTCTGATATAAGTAAATCCGTCGCAAACTCTGTCAAGGTCCTTTTATTGTATTCCAAAGCCTTCGGAATAATTTTATGGATAGCAGTGCACAGAGAAGATCGTACTTCGGAAAGACGCAAGTATACATCCGGGGCAAATAACGTACTGGCTGACCGCGAGGCATTTTTATACACGCCAGGGCACTTAAGAAGATAGTCGTATTGTAGCTATAGCGTCAAAGTATATTATTATTGAATTCAATGCATTGTTATTGATTAATGGGGGAGATGAAAATTATGATTGAATATTGTCTCGCAAATATTGAAAATTTGAGAAACACTGTTGTATATCATTCAGTATGAACCTAAGCAGCCCATTGATTCCATATTCACATGACATTGGTTGGACTTCGATCAGAGCGACGAGCCATATGACGCAACGAAGATCGACAGACAGACAACGATGCTGCCTCTGTCGAATTCCGACACTTTAGGTAAGCATTTCCTAATATTCGTGATACAGCCAAATATTCTGAGAAAACCCCGACCGCACGAAGCTATTTCCGAACAAGAAATCCACAATACAACTTTTTTTATACAGTTTTCTTCAGATGTCATTTCTCTCTCCTATGACCTCTAATTGCGCTGAAATACTAATCTTTTGCATATCCCCACCTATTTTTCCTTTCATGTGATTTTGACGTTCAGCAGAATAAATTTCAATAAATTTCTCAAACATTTCTAATTCATATTCAATATTTCATGTCGTATGCAAAATCTATAATAATATGATAAAGTATTTTTTGAATCAAACAACTTTTATGTGTCGAATCATCGAATGGGGCAATAGGATCATATTTCAACCACCTTAAGAAATCATAGCTACTTTATTAAGTAGCTAAATTTGTCTTTATTTTTGTAATATTTGGGCATCATAACACATATTTAAATACTGTTTATATATATATATGTATATATATATATATATATATATATATATATATATATATATATATATATATTAAATAGGTAGCTTATGATTGCAGAAAATTTTCAAATCAATAGCCTTAAAAAAATATGTATTTCAGAACTTCGTTATAGTTAAAACGTTTTATAAATTGAATTTTTTTGCATGAGAGTTTTTATAATTTTAAATATTGCATTTTTATCGATCTACAGAATAATTCAGACAAAACTCTCTTTAAGAATTTAGTATTGCATTACTTTTAGAAAATAAGTATTAATTGAAAACGACTTTGCCAATTGTAATTCTTTAAAATTCTTAATAATGTAATTTAATTCCTCCTTGGTAAAATATTTTAAGAAATATATTTTAATTAAGAATAAAAACAATAAGTTCTTTCTCTGAAAGAAAAAAATAATCATATTTCGAGTAAACAAAGCACAAAAACAATGAAGAATAATGATTCTAATACATATTTAAAAAAACTACAACTCTTCATTTTACAGCAAGTCATTTTTTTTTGTTTGCTTCTATTTTTATTTTACTTATGTTCTATTTATAATTTATTCAAAAGGAAAAATAAACAAATGAGCAATTAGAGTTGTTTACAAAACCTGCTTTGTTAGCACAGCAAAATGATTAAAAACGTTGAAAATATTGAAAGAAACTATTTTTCATATTCGGATACTTTTTCAAAAATAATTGCATGCTTTGAAATGTATGCTTTATATTCCACTTGGTAAATATAAAGACAAACTAAAATTCAAGCAAGTAAACATGAAATCCTTTTTTTAATTATCAAAGCAGTGCATAAACAGGGTTATTGCCTAGATTATTTATAGCGGATTAATAAAATATGTAGACAGAAATTTGTAATTTTAAAAATATGTCTCAAAAAACAAACAGCAAACCAAAAAATGGTGATTAAAATGAAAAATTGTTGAAATACGATGGTTGTTCTAGATTCCAGATTGTTGCATAGAAGAGGTAATATCGTGTAAAATAACAGAGAGAAAACAACAATTAGTTTTTAAATAAAGCAGAATAAACAATAATACCCCTAAGTTTTAGGAAAATAAGTTTAGTCGCAAACATTTATCAGTTGGGCGTTATGATGTTTTGGGAAAATTGATAAGCAGCATGAGTTATTAAAAATTGATTTATTACATCTACAGCTATTAATTACAGTATTTACAGTTTGATATACGTTATTCAAATTACCGAGTGTTTAGTACTACAGAATACTTTTCAAGTGAAGGAGGAGGACAAAGCGCAACTTCTCTTTTCGAGCGCAACAAGTGGTCTCTCTCCTCGCTCTCTTGGGATACTACTTGGGACAGTACCTTCTTTTCCATGCTCCTTGTGATGCCTTTCTTGGAATTTTCGTCTTGAATGGGGTGGTGTATCAGATATTTCTTGAGTCCTGATTCAAAAGGAACGTGGCATGTGGATATTACACTCATACCGTCTTGGCAAGTGCTCTTTCAAAAGTTCGTGACCTAGTTTTCTTTGATATGTGCGCGAAGATCTGAGTGATTTTGATTCCTATACACAGCTTGTCTGAAAAATAGTGTTCCTTTTTTTAAAAATTGTCTCTAGTTCATATGAGGTACTTTTGAAATGTTTTATTACACCAGAAGTTGAGTAATGTACCAAGTTTTTTTATGTTTCAAAGTTGTATCTTGCAAAGATTTAATAAAGGCGCCCTTCTAGACACGGCAGATATCTAGGCATTACTCCATTTCATGACAATAATCGCATCAACATGTCTCTTGTAACTGCAGCAAACTCATTTCTGATCTAGCCTCGCAGCTCCAAAAGATCTTGAGGCAATGGTGGGACAAAGACTTTGTCTTCGATAAAGCCCCACAAAAAGAAGTCACAGGGCATCATGTCCAGAGACTTCGGAGGCCATTTCAACAACGCCTTATCATCACGACGACTTCGACCTATCCAAAGTTCATTCAGATACCTTCTCTCATCATTATAGAAATGAGGAAGCCCAAAATTATTTCTGTGGTTTGGTGGGCGCAATATTGACAGTTTTGTGCACACAGGAAAGACGGATGTTTCAAAGCTTGAGTATCTAGTGGCTTTCAGGCCAATTCTCACCACTCTCTAAACTGGGTACCTAGAAAAAAATAAAGAAAAATGGTACATTCTTTTTCGGACACAATGGGACAAAGTCTTTCTTCCACCATTACCCAGAGATCTGGAGGAGCTGTGAGGAAGGATCAGAAATGAATTTGCTGCCGTTACAAGAGGCATGTTGGTGCGAGTATGGGTGGAAATATAGTATCGCCTATATATCTGCCGTGCCTAGAGGGTGCCCATATTGAATCTTTGTAAGATACAATTTTGATACAAAAAACCTTTGAAATATTGCCAAACTTCTGGTATAATAAAACATTCCAAAAGTACCTCAGAGAAACTAGAGAAAATTTTTAAAAAGGTTCAATCTTTTTCTTACACGCTGTACATGTTTTAAGAGTTTATTTCAGCTACATTGAGGGTTGAATAAAATACAGTCACTGACTAGGCGCACTTCATTCCTTAGATGTATCTCAATTTCCTGCAAAAAATATCATACAGAAGTTACAAAATACTTGTTTCAAATTATTTTCGTATAAAACTGAAAACTACACTATTTTACAAGAAAAAAAATAAAAAATAACGAAATAGTACAAAGTCATAAAAACTGACGTTGTTGGGTGTGCAGAATATATCATATTAAATGGCTCCTGCCAACCGATATATAAAGAAATCAAACTTGTCCTTGACACTAAATCCTAGGGTGAGTGACGAACAGATAAGGGGGACCTGTCTCAACCCGCTGTGTGGATGCAGCACCAAAACTATTTTTATTGCGCATCTGAAAGATTCGCATGCCTAAAAGAGGGTTAATAGCATATAGGACACATCTTATTATAATAAAAATTTTAAGCTAGTCTTCATATATCCAATTAATTTTACGGATGCATTTTAAGAGCATACTCGGGTTAACATGCAAAACTATAGTAGGAGTGTAATACTACCCAAGTTTACAACAAAGATACTGAGATTTCATTTTCTTTATTCAATTCTTTCAATTAGTTCACACTTTCCCTTTTTACATTTATATATATATCACGTGTTCAACTTTTCAATCTTTAATAAAATACTTTTTATTCATCCAGTCAAGTTCAAAACCGTTTTTTTTTATTTGTAGTGGATGGGGAACACTTGCTCTTTATACAGTTTTTTTTCAAACATATTAATTCATTAATTAAATTTAATTCATCAATTATAATTTAAGAGAAATATTTCAGTCGATATTTTTCCTCTTGCAAGCATCACCATAGGATAAAACAGCATTTGTTAAAGGTGTAATGAAGATTTAATTAACCTAAATAATCATATGCCAGTTAGACGTCAGCATTCCTTTTACACTGGTTTTAAGATAAATTCTTACTGTTATATTACCAAATATTACCTATTACTTTTAATGTTAATTTAAAAGGAGTTTTGGCACTTAATATTGTGATTCTGTCATATGCATATACATATTTATGTTAATTGTAATTAATTAATAAAAAGTTACTAAAATAAAAATTTTCTTTGTCGACCTAAGTAGAATTGACCTTTTAAAAAAAATTATATTACTTGTTTAAAGTCATTTCATTTCCTTAATATAAAATAACTTACAGTTAGAAAGATTTTGGATATTCAACTACGTTCGGAAGCCCGTATAAATGAGTATAAATGAATTTTTTTTAATAATATTTTTATTAAATTATAATTAACACATAAAATAATTCTAAGAATATTATTACAATAAAAAAACCCACTTAAATTCATATCTTTTGACAAAAATTAATGAAAACATTTTCCTTTTTTCGACAGTCTTCCTGTAATAATAATATTTTGCCTTTAATTAACTATGTCTCTATACAGGGAATGAAGTAGAACTTAAAAAAAAAAAATCATTGTTTTCAGTTTTCGAACCATTTAAGCAACTGGGGCTTCTTGTCAAAATTTTCCGATTCTGATATATTACACAACATGGATAAATCCACTTCTAAATTATATATTTCGAAAATCCTAGTTCGAGCTCTGAATGGAATTCCTAGCTATATATTGGCAAAATATTATTATTAGTGAAGTAATGTTCATAAAACAGAATGTTTTGAAAATATGTCATTCTTTATTTTTCATCAGCAAATTACATAATTCTTATTTTTATTTTGATAATATTCTTAAAATACCCACAGCACAAAGATCTTATCTTTGGAGAAAGAGGCCCTTAGAAAATCAATGAGAATAAAACCAAATACATGCCTTGCACTATATTAAGTTTTAATGATTCCCATTTTAAAATTGAAGTGTCTAGTTTTGAAGTTGTTGACAGCTTCACTTATTTAAGTTTGGAAAGTAACAATAGAAATGAACTGAAATTCAAAAGAGAATTACTATGGCTAATAAATGTCTTAATAGAATACGAAAGTATATGAAATCAAATTTAATCAAAAGAAAAACAAAGGAGTTTTTGTATAAAAGTGTTGTATGATCAGTATTAACTTATGCATGGGAAACTTTGTCCATGTCTTGAATAGATGAGAACATGATTAGCATCTAAAAAAGGAAGATTTTGAGATTCATTTTTGGAGGAATTCAGGAAAATGGAACATGGCACAGAAGATCAAAGTTAGAGCTCTATCGATCATATAAAGAATCTGGCATTGTTAATTTCATCAAACTACAGCTAATTAAATGGGCAGGTTACGTTATCAGAATGAATGAAGACTGCACCACTAGAAAAGTCTTCAATGATCAACCAATTGACACACGAAGAAAGGGTAAGTCAAATCTTAGATGGATTGATGGCCTAGAAAAAGATCTCCTACTTTTGAGAGGCAGAAAAAAGGCTGGCCTTGAAAAGGCTTCTTAACAAGGCCAAGGCCCAGCCTGGGCTGTCATGCCACTGAGGAAAGGAAGAAAGGAAGGAATATTCTTATAACATTTTTGTTCAATAAAGATCGCGACTCATTTACAAACCGTGGTAAACTGCGCGAAATAAAATGATGTGGCTACGAGTGTTTCTCAATTTAAATAAAACATTTATTAAGTATTTACAAGTGATGCATAAAAAGCTAAATATTATCGCGCACGCTCATAGCCGTCCGTTTCCCTCCCAAAACGCATCTAGAGGACCTCCTCCCCTCGGAGCGCTTCCTCCCCCGTTGCCACCAGAGAAAAGAGAGAAACAACGCTTACACCCCCTTCCTAGGTGTCAGTCACCCCCTAGTCAGTCACCCCTCGCCCTGGTGACTAAGTACATTTATTAGGCGCTCGTCCTCGGGTCAATCACTCCGTGTTCTTCAATGTTTTTGCGACATTCTTCCCACCTTTGAGTTTTCCCTTGCCGTAAAAAAAAAAAACCTCAAAAACACAAACATATAAAATACAACAGTAAAACAAAACTTGTACACAAAAATACATTTAGGCATATGTCAAACGCTTCGAGACGTTACTTTTCTGCTCTCCCCAGCGAAGTGAATGACAGAATCAGTCAGATCTTGGTATGTAAAATCCAAATTCTGGTTCTGCAGCGCAGTTCTAGATTGTAAAGTCTCTTTGGGTAACTTGGGTCTGACCAGTTCCCTGTGTCCAGTTTTGACCTCGAGCCATCCCCACGTGTCCATCATCTTTCCAGGAATTAGTTGAATTACTCTAGCAAGAGACCACAGAGTCCGATTCTTAAACTATTTTCCACACCACAACTACTTCCCACCGTTAAGGGTCTTGATTTCCGGTGACGCTGCGTTTTTGCTCTCTCAGTTGGCCCAGGTACCTCACTCTAAATCTTTTCCTGTTGTTCCCGAATGGTTTGAAATTGCCTAATCCTCTGGCTGATTCTCCCTTTGGATGATCTAGACAATCCCGCGCCGTTACATCTGACGTTTCGATTTTGTAAAACATGGTTGGTGTTAATGGTGATAAATCATTAACATCCTCGAAATGCAAAGTTATGGGTCTGTGAAATTGATCACATGTTCACATTCACATAGTACACAGTATTTACCCCTTCGTAATATAACGAAGCTCTACCTAACATTTTTCGGGCAAAAATTTGTTTTAACATTTGAATCATTCTTTTTCCCCAAAAATCCCCCACCCTCATGCGGCACTGGAGTGGCTAAATTTCCACTTTACTTCTTTTGGATATAGCTAATATTACTACATCCCAGCTCACAGGAATTAAGTGCGCTATTAGACCAACAAAATTTGTTCCATTATCCGGAATAAATAATGGTGTCTTTCCCTCGAAATAAATCTCCTTAAAAGATTTCACAAAAATGCCGCGGTAGAAAAGAGATGTAATAAGTTCAAAATGCACTGCTCGGAACACAGCACAAGTGAATACTACCCAACCCTTACGCTTATCTTTTGGGCCAAAGTGGGCCTGCAAGATCAACCCTGGCCAACCTTGAAATATTTTTAGAGTTGTTTCTACCCCTATCTTCGGTAAAAGAGGATGGTACCACCTCGTTTTGAGCCGAAAATATTTTGCACCTAGTGCATTTTTGTATATTTGTTCCACTAATTTTCGCGCTTTTAAAATCCAAAATTTTCCCTCGCAAATGATTCATTACAATAGATACACCTGCATGCATAAAGCCCTCATGTTTACGCACGATCATCAAAATGAACAACTGCGTTCCTTAGGTAAAATGAGGATAGGAAACTTAAAATTATCTGTATCTTCCCGAAAACTCAAAAGTTTTGTTCTAGCACGCAAAAATTCCAAATTCGATTCTAAAAATGGTTTTAAAGGACGCAATTTCTCATCCGTCACCCCTCAAAATTCTTCATTTGTATAATTTACTACAATTTTTCCGCATGATCAACACCCAGAAAATGTTATTTCCGAAGTATTTCAGCAAACATCAATTCTCTTTGGTGCATTTTGGGTAGAAAAACGAAATATCCTTCCAAAGCCTATCATGCGAACAACTTTTTAAGGATGAGAAATATTTACAGTGCCAGTTAAACTCCCTCACTCTTAGCGGTATAACCAAAACAGATTTCCTTAATCCCCAAATTTATCGTCTTTTCATCGGGAACTTGTTTTGATCTCGGCATTAAACTCTGGGGTTTTCGTGGGACGTGGTCCCCTCCCACCATCTTACCGGGGCCAAGCTACAGAGGCTACAAACCCCGAGAAAGAATGTCCGCGAAATTCTTCTGAAGGCACGTTCCCCAGCTACTAACATCCGAAAGGTTTCGATTTCTTTCACCCTGTTAAAAACAAATACGCCCCAATCTCTTAGTAATACGTTGTACTACGCTAACGTCATGGAATCTGTCAGTCAATAAATACGCACATCTGGTGAAAGTTTAAGTCAGTGTTCTAACAGAAGCCGCAAGTCGGGTTCCTGCGGTGCATGATAATAACCCAAACGGGATAGAAAATAATATCTTTTAAAGGGGAGCTACCCCTCGCTTTGCCTGTAATCAGTTTCCTCCACAAAAACATTTTCCCCTCATATTCTACCCTCAAAATACACAAGCGGCATACGCTTTTACTAGCGTCACAAAACACATGCAATGTTATCTGTTTAATTCCATTAGAGCTCACCAAAACATCGAGGTATTTTACTCTTCCGCAAGTTGGAGTTGCTCTAACCACTGTTTAACTTGGATTTAAAATATTTTCTGGGAGATTTTCATCCTTATTTCCATTCTTTAATTTCCAAAGTTCCTGTAAAATTACTCTTTTGGTTTTAAAAGTCACAGGAGCCAAAAACCACTATCAAAATATGATTAGCTATGGATAACAATGACCCCTTTTTAGTTATAGCCTTACCTTCACTTCTTGACAGTTAATTTTATACGATAAACAATCATCTTTGAGATTCCAAATTAATCCTAAAAACTATAAGTCTCAAAGCTATCAGGTTGGTTTTCTCCAACTCTGAAAATTTCTTGTGATTCAATAAAATGTTTGGACTGCCAGCCTCTTAAATTAAAAATGCTGAAGATAACAATATTTTAGATTCGACTATGGGAATTTTGCAACCGTTCTTTCGGTCTCAAAAAACTAGTCACACAGTTGTCAACATAAAACGATTTTCCTCAAAATTTCAGCCGCATTATCAAAGTTTCCCACTCAGTATTATCTAAATGGTGATTTAATGTAGCACCCAGTAAAAAGTGACTGGATTTCACTCAAAAAATCCGCATCACGATTTGGTGACGCGATAGATTTTACTGTGGTCCCTCATCATACCTCACATGCAAAACTCTCAAAATCTCTATCTTGCTCCTTACTCCTATTCAAGAAAGCCTTTTCAATGTCTTCGAAATAACCTCAATCTTATAAATTTCTAAAACGATATATAGTCGGTATGACTTCAATAAATAAAGCTGGGGCCTTAGAGACAGTCATTTAGCGAAGCGAGAACCTTCGCCTCGCGCGGACGCGTCAAAAAACAGGTCTTGCCTTTACTCTTGTACTGTTTTAACGGGCCTATGTGGAGATAATGCACCAAAATTTTTCTTTGTCTCGCATTAACTCTTCTCAATGATTTTTCTCTGATAACCAAAAGCTCTAAAACATCTTGGTATTCCTCAAATTTACCATTGTACTAATTTTCTTAGTACTCCTCAAGTCTATTTTCAGCAAATTTCTTATTAGACGCCAAAGTTTATTGTCCAGAACCCAGGGCAAAGCTACCCTCATATCGACCACTCAAAATCTACATCTCTATGGTTTTCCTTTTGAAAATGATTTATTGTCTCTTCTTGTAATTCCCACTCTGTCTTAGTTTCTACGCAAATTCGTAATGTACCAAGAATCGAGCCTCCACAAATCGGAAATACACATATCATTTACAAACATGGAAGTAACATTCATAAAATGATTTATCAAACTTAGTGTCATTTCTATAAGTTTTCCCCATAAGTGTCCAACCTAATTTAGTTTTATTGCTACAGGACCAGATTTTAAAGCCAGAAACATAGCCTCCAGTCAGTAGGCCTGTGCTACCCGCCCTATTAATATTTCTATTTTCCCCAAAATTATGACCGCTACTGATACCACTTTTCTATTTTTAAACCATTTATCCAAGGACCATGTCTGATACTCGGAACATCGGCTACATATCATTTCTTGGTCAAGGCCACATTTAAGTTACAAAGTAACAATTATTATCAACATTAGCTAAACAGATAACATTTTATGTCTATACATTTTGTTTTGTACCGCCAAACAAAAGAATGAATAAATCCCCTTTCTTCTCCTTCATTTTAAATGCTAATTTTCCGCAGTGGATTTTTAAAATATACGATTTTGAGATCCGGTAAGTCACTAAAAGTTTTACTAAACTCCTCTATGGTTTTGCCTTTTGCAACACAACCACAAGAGTCTCGTAGAGAACTCTGTGTAGTGCAAGCTTTGATTAGCCAAAACATTAGAGTTAGATGAATCCAGCAATCGTGCTATTCTCAACGCTTGCACTTTCGGTTTCCAAACCCGGGATCTCAAAGCAATTTAGAGCATAACACAACATAATGTCGCGTTTATTGGTATAAGTTATGCATTTAACATCTGATCTACATGAATGTGACATGTGACCCCTTAAACAAATATAACACATCGCCTTTAATCACAAAGTATTCTTCTTAACATCATATAACATAGAAGCTGCTTCAATAATTTTCAGAGGCATGCATTTTTCACAAATATACAATTATCATTACTATTCTTAAATTTAAAGTCTTTCCTGTTTTAAAGCTACTATTAAATAAATCTGCAGCAAAGCTGCAGTAGTGGAAAGATTTCAATTTTTCTTATAATTAAATTCTCAGAATTAAAACTATTCCTCTGGGGTTAGTTTTTATTCTGTCCTCACTAGAAACCCTATCGATAAAATTTCATAATCAAGGTCTTTCTTACCTGATTCATCTGATGAATAGCCAACGTATTCCTCTCCCAGGCGCAGAATTCTTTCAGGGAAGTGGGAAAAGACAGGGATTCCTACCCACGGGGAACAGCATGGCTGCATACTTTGGTGACTCCCTGCGACTTAAGGCGCGTGCTGGGCCTCCTCAATCTTGTCATACAGCGAAGACAATTTACTTCTTGACTTCTGTGTTCTGTAGAACCATCTTGAAAGCCTCGGACATACACTTGAATCAAGACATCCCCTCTTTGTCCGAACTCGTTGCATTTTTTAGGTATTCTCCAAAGTCTTCTGTGTTCTTTCAGGGGTCGCTTCTGTGCAAACTTTCAACTTTAAAAATAATATCTATTTTTATTCTATTTTTAACATTTAGTGAAAATATACGATTTCATAGCTTAACTCGGCACAATCAGAAATCCTAAT
Source organism: Trichonephila inaurata madagascariensis (assembly GCA_019973955.1). NCBI lineage: Eukaryota > Metazoa > Arthropoda > Arachnida > Araneae > Nephilidae > Trichonephila > Trichonephila inaurata. The sequence goes on along the minus strand of BMAV01003642.1, from coordinate 2,532 downwards.
ACTTAATCGGATATATAAGATTTTTAAAAATTCTACTTAGCTCAGCCGGGAGCCCCTTTGCGTGTGATGACTCCGAGCCCCTGATAGATGAGTCATTTCCCTAATTTATTTCACTGCTCCCCAGGATTCTTTCTACAAACGAATATTGAGATCAGGAAGCGAAATCTCCTAGTAACTGTTCATCTTATCTCTTTCTTAGATTTCACGATTAACGATCAATGGTTAGCCTTTAGCATCACGTACCTAATGGCAGGGTTTAAATGGCAACTACATTTGCATAAAATCAAGTCATCTCTACGGAAAGTGGTTTTTAAACTAAAATCATTGTTTAAGAATAGTTTTCCCAAGAAGATTGATAGAAGAACCCGAAAACACTCATTACATGCCTTAAATAAAATTATACAATTTATACTATCTAATACATCTGTTAATACATTGCTGTTTGTAAAAAAAAAAAAAGAACGTGGAAAGTCACGGAATGGAAGCGAAACTTCTTTGGCGACGTTGACCGTAAATGCAGGATTAGATCTAAGTATAGAGCAAACTCCTCAGGAGGGATTTTTACTTTAACAAATAAAATTCGAACTTTATTTATTATATGAAAATATTATTTTTATTCAATTTTCTGCATCATCATCTTCCAAAAAAGACACGATAGGTGCGTGGAAACTGAAGTAGGATATAAAAAACTTCGATTGTATTCAGTCAAGTAAACTTTTCTTGCTTCTCTTCACTAAACTCTTTTCCTTTTTTTGCATTTGTTTTTTGTTTAAGGCAATCTGACTAGAATTAATTATAATCCAATGGAAATGGAAATTAATATAAACTTAAATCATCACTCACAGAAGTCACTGTTTGTTTAAAAGACGCTATACTTAGTGATTCTGGTGTGAACATTAGTGACATATACACAATGTCTTAGACACTCCCATAACGGGAAAAGCCTTATAATGGCAAAAATTTGGTTACGTTTATTCGTTGAATACGTCACGCGTTTATTATGTAAAAACTCCGAAAATACGCCGTGTGAGTTCGTTACGAGTATAGCAAGGGTACCCGCTCTCTCCAATACCTTTAATACCCCCTTGGCAGTCGTCCAACTTTTTAACGGATATGACACATGGTGTCCTACACTCCCTTATCCTTCGGCTCGCCATCTCTTCACCATTCAGGTGGATGGGGACTTAGTTGGCATTTCACCTTAACGCAAAATCGAGAAAATTTCGGGATTCATTTCATGCGCTAAGAAGTTTCACTTCAAAATGCAACACCATGAAGGAATCATCAGAATTAAATGAACTTTGCAACAAATATCAATTATAGGATGTTACGTAAAATAGAGCCACCGCTCATGCGTGGCGTGCGCAGCGCCCTCTTTACTGATGCTGAAAGTGTATAAATAGAGATCTGTAGCGGGACGTTGAATATAGTTAATGATTATTTGTTAGTAGTGAACGTTTAGTGAGACCTAAGTATGCTTCCACGATGAAATAAGGTGAAATTCCAACAAATTATGGAGTTTGAACGGGGCAGGATTATCAGCCTTCAAGAAGGACTATTTTCCTTTCGCGCAAAAGGAGCTCGTGAGCAGAGGAACAGTCCCACAGTAATACGAATTTGGAGGCTGTGGACCGACGAACACCGAACAATTTTAAACACTGGCAGTGGATGACGGAAGGTGACGCCAATGCGCGACGATTGACACCTGTTTCGAATGGTGATGAATGACCGCACAGCTTCCTCCAGGCAGCTGGCAGCACGTTGGTCTACTGCTACAGGTGTACAAATGTCGGCTTCATTAATTCGTCGACGTCTGCTGCACTGTGGATTGCGTGCAAAGGTGCTTTTATTCAGGATCCCCCTTACGGCAAACCATCGATGAGTGCATCTGCAACAGGCTCATGAGCAAAGAGCCTGTTCGTGCCTTCTGTTCAGCCCAACACATACAACTCCGTCCTTGGCTTGCTTATTCGCCGGATATATCGCCTATTGAGCACGTGTGGGATTGGGTTGGTCAGCGTGTCACTCGTGATCCACGTCCTGAAGCTTCAAAGACGATCTTTTCTGCGCATACAAGCAATATGGAATTCTCTTCCACTAGCAGACATTTTATTTTTGTTTGACTCCATGCCACGTCGTATAGCAGCACTTAATACAGCCCGTGGTGGCTACACGAAAAACTGATTTCGAACACTTAAAAAATTAATTCTTTGCTTTGAAAATTTTTGTCATCTATTTGGACTAATACAAGTCGTTTGTGCATCAAATTACATTTAATTCTGATTACTCTTTCATGGTGTTGCATTTTTTACAAACATGAGTTTATATTGAATAGCTTTATATAATTATTATTTCAAATTCAATTCAAAACGAGGAAATTCAATCTCAAGAATATATTTATTCTAATAGCAAATAAAATTTGAGATATTTCACGACATTACTGTCGAGGTAGTCTTTCGAAACAACTCCGAATTATTTCTAAAAGGCTACTGCCCCAAATTCTCGCAGAAAGATCTCCAATTAAACCACTAT
>BMAV01003641.1:7595-21743 GCA_019973955.1 Trichonephila inaurata madagascariensis | reverse complement strand
ATTCTCAAATTTGAGTATGTTTGCATCGGAGCTATTTTGAGTATGTGACGTATTCAAAAGTGAGTATTTTGTGCTCAGTTCTGATAACCGGTTTTTCGCAGTGCAGGTCCGCCATCTCATTCCCGAAGATTTCAAAATGGGAGGGGATCCATTGAATACAAACTCCGCTTTTCTGTAAAAGTGTACCAAATTTGAAATTAATTTCGTGACCCTTTTTTTTAAGAATCATCAGTTCATTTTTAAGTATTGAATTGAACTTCTACTTTCCATCAAAATATAGATGTCGCTAGTTTTAAAATGGAGGGAGAAATTCAAAGCCTCTCTAATTGCAAGAAGCTCCGAGCGGAAAACCGAACAGTTGTCAGGGTTGCGAAATCTGCAACGAAAAATCAGACCCCTCTTTCGCCTATAGCAGGGATAGCGAACCATTGGCACGCGTGCCATTCATGGCACGCGACACAATATTTTTGGCGCGCCAGCGATCAAAATGGTTTGCATTTCATTTCAAAATAACAAAGTTCACTATGAAGTATTACAAACAAACGTGAGTGATCGGTCGCGGTGCGGCAGGGAGCACACTCGTTTGTTATTGTCTTGCCTTAGTTACGTCTTGGATTGCGAATGATGCAAAGTTTGTCTACAAATAGGATAGTCAATATCATTGACACAATTGTATTTTAAAGTTTATCTGTGATATATTTACGATTTTTACCTGTTATTTAACATGGCTAGTTCAGCAAAAGAACAAAAAGTGCAAGATAGTAAGTGTAACAGAGAATTTCAAACTTGGTGAATCTAAAAATATAGCAAGATTAGTAAAGGGGACAAAGAGCGGGTTAGTGTTTTATGTTCTGGAACAGTGGTACGCAGAACATAGTCTTGAAAATGGCATTGTGAAACAAATCGCAAATCCTCTCTTCAAAAAAGTGAACCACAGCAAAAATAACTAATTGCTTAAAAACCGATTGGCAGATGATTCCCATTGAGCCTGTATTCTATTAAAAGTAATATCTTTCAATCCTAATGTAAGTTATTTGTCATCCAATCTGCAAGAACAGAAGTCACACTAATGTTACTTTAATTTGAATTACACGTAGAACTAAAACCTTTACAACTATACAGTGTAAAAGGTATTTTTTAGGTGTAAATAAAGAGTTTTGTGTGTGTTCTTAGTATTTAGTTTTATAATTTTTCCAATAATCACACAAGTCAAAATTGTTTGACGGCACGTCTATATCTCATAAAACACTTCTTAAGAATAAATGGCACATTGATCCGTAAAGGTTCGCCACCCCTGGCCTATAGCATATACTCCAATGCCAGTCCTACCCGAGTCCGATTTATTTCCATCAGTATAAAGCACCAGGGCCTTCTAAGAGATGTTATTAATTACTTCCAGCGTTAATTGGAAGTAATTAACAACATTTAACGAAGAATTTGAGAGTTAATAATCAGAGAAGCATTCTCAAATAATAAACGACATTTAAAAATCAATATTTAATATTAAAAAGAAAAGGAAAGTAATCTTTGTGCCCTTCGCTTCTCATTTGTTTATATGAATATTATATCTTCTTAATAACAAAATAATTGCTCATTCAAATTAGCTATAGATGTCGTAAATGATTAATCAATATCTGTGTATAATTAAAAAGAATGAATGAATGATGGATTTTAAATGATTAATAAACAAATGGAAATAATTATTTTTAATTGATGAACACAAATTATATTTAATAAAAAATTAATCATTTGAGTTACTGATTAAATACTGGAATATATATACTTGCTCATTCTTAACTCATTATTAATGTAAATAAACGTTGATAATTATCTATGTCAGTTTTTCCCTTGACTTACATTTCTTATGTTTGGACAAGTAGAATGAAACCGTATTTACTTAAAAAAAATCTTGTGATTGTGATTGTTTGAAAAAAAATTATGTTAATAATTCTTAAATTACTGATATTGTAACCGCTGTATAACGATTTTTTCGAACTACTTTCCAGAATATAAATTGGTCGCGTGTTATTATTAAGGTATCCGACTACTTTCGGAACCGTGAGTCTGCAAAAGTGTATAAATGGATAATATTTATGATATTTAGTGTCACTTATAGATTAGAAAATGTATATAAAATTGTTTTAAGAAAATAATTACAATAAAAAATTATTTAAGTACAATAGTTTGCCAAAAAATGAACATAGAATGACCCATTTTCAAAATATTCTCCTTTTGCGAAAAATACTTCTATTATAATAATATTTTGCTCTGATCTCTGTACAGAGGCTCAACTAGAATTTTTGAAATGTATAACTTAGAAGTGGGTTTATCCATGTTTTACGACAACAGAGGGGAGAAATTTTAAGAAAAAAAAAAACCGCTGATAATTATTTCAATGGGTTGTAACTCTGAAAATAATGTGAATTTTTCAAAAATCATAGTTGAGCCTTTGTACAGAGGTCTGAGCTATATACAGGCAAAATATTATTATAATAGAAGCATTTTTCTCAAAAGGAGAACATTTTGAAAAAAGGTTATTCTAAGTTAATTTTTTGCCCAAATATTGTATTTAAATATTTTTTTTTGTCAAAATGTGTCCTTAAAACAATTTTATACATATATTCTAATCTAAGTGACACTAAATATCATGGAAATTATCCATTTATGTGCTTTTTTAAAATCACGGTTCCGAACGTAGTCGGATACCTTAATGGAAGTACATCTTTGTGTTAAACGCGCTGGTAAGTTGATAATGATCATTTCTGCAAATTGTATTGGACCCCGATACACAATTAATTAGCCATCCGTTTAAGGTAGGGGTTGACAAGCATCGGTTATTGATCAGCAAGCTGCTCTGGTACAGACGGTTGCGACTCTTCAGACTTCTAGTTATATGGATTATAAAAAAAATTATGCTAACTAAAAAAATTGATTTCCTTTCTCTTTATAATTATCTATTGATAAGATTTATTTTATTTATGTATACAATTAAATATTTGACTAGCTTAAGGGGGTCCGGAACGTCCGTAGGAGCTCATATTAATTTGTGTGAGATTATGTATCTTTTTCTAGGAAATAATTTATTTCTCATGGATAAAAGTTTTACAGTAGGTTATGTATACTATCAATAAAACTTTAACGAAAGGTTTTGACTTTTTGTTAAAAATTAAATTAATTATGAATTTTTTTTAAAAATGTCCAATTCTTTCCCCTAAAATTTAGTTTAAAAAAGCCCTGTCTAAAAAAGGTTTGCTAGATATATCTAATTTCCTCCAGTAAAATGTGTAAACTTATTAAAAGTACACTCACTGAAAATTTTAGGAATATATAAAAAGCGGTTTTTGAGAAAAAAGTACATAAAGTGAAAAATATTACGAGAAAACAGGCTTTAAAGTAAAAATTTGTATTTTTTCAGCATTTAATTTTTTTTTTTTAGTATTTTTCAGAAGAAGCATTTTCTTTACACTCTGCTCCTTCAAAAGACTCTTCTAACTTTCTTTTTTTCATAATTTTTAACAATTTAGCCTTTTTTGAGGGGGAGGGGAATTTCAAGATACTTTCGTTGGGCTACACGAATCCTACGTGGATCTGTAGCATGACACACAGTTATAAGTTAGTTCAATATCACCATGTTTTAAAAGATCATTAATTTTGTTACATCACTCATATTGAACTATGTAACAGCCATATTTACCCTTTATTTTAGAATTTTTAATTCCACAAATATAGGTTTTGAAATCACTGACCATATGGCGTTACTAACTGACTCATTTGGTTTCTGAGTCTTTCCATGTAAACATTTTATTAATAACATAGGATCACTTAGATCTCTAAAAATTAGCTTCATTTAAATCATTATGGTATATAGCAAGTGCGTATGTGTGTATGATCATAGTGCCTTTTGTTACATTCAGCTTCTGCCTTTTGAAACTTGCACCATGAATTTATACCTGCAGGTATACCTGCAGGCTCTCGTTTGAAGACAGAAGATGAAAATAAATTGATATTATTTCTAATAGCCATACTATAATAAATTTGAATTTTTTATATTTAAATGTTTTTTTCCTGTTCTTGCTTTTAAGATCCAGAAGACGTGTACCCATACACTTTTGGATATGCCCAATACACTCTAATTTTTCCTCTTGAACGTGATATGGATTCGCGCTCATCAGAAACTGATGCAAGGGGAAACACAGGTGCTCCTAGCAGAACTTATTCGATGCGTGTCAAGGAGTAGCTTTATTTAAAAAATAAATAAAAATACTTCTAATTATCGTATTTCCTCGTATTATATACCATTTTAAGGAGTGTTGGAAAGCTAAAATCTGATTTTTTTGACAATTTGAGATTTTTACATTTTTAAATTGTATAAATTTTAAGCTTTCTAAAAATACCTTACTTTAACCTTTAAGGTAAATAAAAGCCCTTAAAACCTATTTTTAAATCATCGTTGAAACTGGGCCATGCCCATTTGGATGGCGAAAAATGTAAACAAAGTACTTCGTTTTTGCTTAAAAGTTGAATGTCTCATATAAACCAAAACATGTATCTTTCATTGTAAATTGAGCCTTTTATTTTTTTATTTCCTAGCCGATTAGAAGTCTCACTGTATACATTAAAATCAATTTATCTCAAAATGTAAATTTTGATGCTCGATGTACCTTTTCTGAGAAACTACTGTTCACAGGTATGTGAATTTTTTATGATATATTTCTAATGATATCTAATATATACTAAAAATAAGCTTTTTATAAAAAAAAATTCATTTTTCACAATTTTTTTTTTTTGTGAAAAATGGGTTAAATTTCACTATGTTTGATAAAATATTCTATAAATTATGAAAAAATTCAAAAATAGCTAAAAGCTCATTTCAGTATAATGAGAAAGGTGTACTTAAATTGTATGAAAATATTTTCAAACATGTACATATAACAGATTTTGAGAAAAAGGTACATCGAAAACAGCCAATTTAACATTGTCGGTTAAGAGATTTCCTACTCCCTTAAATAGAAATATTTGAAATTTTAGAAAATGTAAAAAGTGAAAATCGGTAATATTTCGAAAATTCATATGCCCTCAAGATTCCCTTAAGATTTATGTATTAAAATGTTTTTCTTTGACAAAATGTATTGAGAACGGAGGATATATTAAAATTCGTCATGGGAAGACATTTTTTAAAGTGATTTCCAGCAAAGTTTGCTTATTTACATGCGTGAGTTAAGGAGCACTCTCTTGACTGTGAAAAACAGAAACATATAAACCCCAACAGAAATGACATAAGCAAATTTCGTATTTTATGGCGTGCTTAAGGATTAATAGAACAGTTGGAATGACTTAAACGCAGAAGCAAAGTCAATTTTAATTATTAGTGTAAAAATGAATTTGTGATGAATCTATTCGCGTTCCTTCGGCTAATTCTCTTGGGAAATCTTCGGGATATCATTCGCGTTTACTCACGACCAACTCTTCTGAAGAAGAAACCGTGACATTCAAATTAAATCTACTATATATAGTCAGGGTTTTTTAGCTAGCAGGAGGAGAAGGAGAGAAAGAAAGCCAGGAGTCAGGTGAGATTTCTACAGTACAGGTATCACTACAAATATATTGAATATTTCAAATGTTAAATAGATGAAGATGTAAAGTGACGATTGGTCACAAAACTTAAAGTAACGTTAAGTTAATCGGGATAATTGATTTGATCCTATATAAATTAAAGTGATCGACATTTATAGTTTTCGTATAATTCGTGTATCTCGTTATTGCTTCACTTGTATTGTTCATATTGAGACAACCTCTTCTTGAATTTTAGTGAATCAGTGCTGATAATTTGGTTGATCAATAAATAAGTTGATTTTGAATATGTCTGGTATTCCTTCCCTTCCTCCCACACATTTAGGCGGGCAAGAGAGAGGGGGAAATCCCTCACAAATTTCTTCAATAAAGTTCTTACGGTATTATTGGTAAGGCAGCGTTTCTCAAACTGTGGGGCGCGTCCCCCTAGGGAGGCGTAATAACTGTATGAGTGGGGCGCGAGCATATTGAAAAGTCGAAAACAAAAGATTATTTTAAAAGAATTATTAATTTACTTAAAGTAAACAAATGTTGTAATATACATTCTGACGTAATAAAAAGTGAACCATACATTTACACAGATATAATACACTTATAAATGTATCAGTACTGTACGATGTATTTTATAATTAATCTAGCAATACTAAGTTAAGATCAAGTTTAATAATTACCAGTAACCACATAGGCTTGTCATACATAAAATTAAATATAAAAATTAGCACTTGATAATTTGTACAGTTTGTAATTAATCTCTTTATATACTGGCTGTTAAAAGTTATGCGATGCGCTCCCCAATGCCACCATTTACGTAGGCACGCGTATGTGTTGTATGGGGGGGGGGGGGGAAAAGGAATAAAAGTAAGAAAATCCTCTGAAATAAGTAAAACCTTCGCAAATACTGTCAATATCCTATTATTGCATTCCAAAGCCTTAGGAATAATTTTATGGATAGCAGTGCAAAGAACGTCCGGGGAAATTAACGCTTAGGCTGAACGAGATGTTTATATACGCCATTGGCACTTAGAGGTTAAAGTCGTATTGTAGCTTTTGCATCAAAGTACAGTATTATTGAATTCAATACATTGTTATTGTATGGGGGGGCGCGATTAAAATTATGATTGAATATTGGGCCGCAAATATTGCAAGTTTGAGAAGCACTGTGTTAAGGCCATTTTTTTTCATGGTGCTTGAAAAATTAATTTCCAACATTATAAAATTTCGACAACAGTTGTTCATGTATTGGGCCACGGAAATAAAAATATCTTCGATACTTTTTAGTTTTGGAAGTAATGGAAAATATTATTTAGCTTAAAAAGCTTTATTTAAATATCATAAAAGAAAATGTTAATTGGAGTACAACAGTCTTGATCGCGATAGCTGCCGGAGGCTCCCCTTCCCCTCCTGCACTCGCGCGCGTGGCTCTTTGTATAAATGGCTCTTAGTGTAAATATGGCCTTAATTATATCTTGTTTTCCTTACCTCTTGGCTCCTCTCTCCAAAAGTTTTCCGACCACTTGTTAAAGAAACTCATTACGTTCGGAACCATGATTTGGAAAAAGTGCACAATTGAAAAAATTTTTCTATTTAGTGTCAGTTGATTAAGAATATACATTACCGTTAAGGTAACCGACTACATTCGGAACCGTGATTTTGCAAAAACATATAAATGGATAATATTTACGATATTTAGTGTCACTTAGATTAGAAAATGTATATAAAATTGCTTGAAGAATATTATTACAATAAAAAATGATTTAAGTACAATATTTTGACAAAAAATGAACATAAAATGACCCGTTTTCAAAATGTTCTCCTTTTGTGAAAAATGCTTCTTTTATAATAATATTTTGCCTGTCTATAGCTCAGACCTCTGTGCAGAGGCTCAACTAGAATTTTTGAAATATATAACTTACAAGGGGGTTTATACACGTTTTACGACAACAGAGGGGAGAAATTCAATGGATTGTAACTCAGAAAATAATGTGAATTTTTTAAAAATCCTAGTTCAGACTCTCTGGAGAAGTCTACTTTATATAAGGACACACACATATACACACAAAATATTATTATTTTAGAAGCATTTTTTATAAAAGGAGGACATTTTGAAAAAAGGTTATTCTAAGTTCATTTTTTGCCAAAATATTGTATTTAAATAATTTTTTTTTCTCAAAATGTTCATAAAACCATTTTATATATGTATTCTAATCTAAGTCACACTAAATATAATGAAAATTATCCATTTACGCGCTGTTTTAAAATCACGGTTCCGAACGTAGTCGGATACCTTAAAACTCAAAAGTCGTAAATGTGCAGGTTAACCAGTAAATAACTGATTTCCTTCGTTCAAGTGCGAAATCAAGAGTTTTCTACATTTTAGCTAGGTATTCTTCACATTAGCGCAGTGCTTCTCAAAGTTTCAACATTTGCGACCCAATTTTCAATCATAATTTTCATAGCCCCCTCCCATTCAATATAACAATGTATTCAGCGTAATAATAATGTATTTTCATGTTGAAGTTACAATACAACTTTAATTATAAACTACACAAATTAGCAAGATAAGCATTAAATTTTGCATATAATTTTGTAGATGACAAGCCCATGGAAGTCACTCGCAATTATTAAACGTTCTTAACGTAGTATTGGTAAATTAAATATCAAATACATTGAGCAGTACTGATATATTTATAAGTATATTATATCAGTGTATGTGTATTTTATGTTATATTACGTCAGAATATATTTTGTTTTGCTTCATTTCAGTAAACTATTAATTTTTTAAAATAATCTTTCATTTTCGACTTTTTGATTGCGACTATTTGATATGCTCTTGCTATTTTATAGAGCTTCAGTAATGTGTATGATTTTGCATATTCTCCGAAATTACGAAAGGGGTTATGGTGGCGAATTCGTATTTAGCGTGTTATGAATTCGTGCCTCAGTAGCAGTGAAGACCAGTCGTGTAGAGGGGCTGCTGCACGTTCTGTCAAGATTGAAAAACCTCCCATTGGAGTGCTGTGGAAGTTCGGAAAGGAGGTTTCAGCTGAGATATGTAGTCCTCATCCCTTTTCCATAGTTGAGAATTACAAATCCCGTCATCAATGACTTTCATATAGCTTCGTAGTACTACGTTAATGAAGTGGTTGTAGTAGTCTATTGGTCATGATTATGAGCTCATTGCCAGTGTGTCATGAGTTCGAGTCCTAATGCCAAAGAAGATCCACCGTGTACAGGGGCACCGTGTCGAAGTTCGAAGTCCTCTCGTTTTCGTGATGTGGAAACTCGGAAAAGAGGTGCATTAAAGTGTGACGTTAATAAACACTCACTCACTGAAAGTACAAAAGAAAGAAAAGTCCATATATACATTCACGCAATAGAATTATTTCCATTTATTCATTTTTCATTTATATACGCACCATTTTGCTAAAATCCTTCGAGTTTTCAACTAAGATCAATTGCAGTTAACATAAAACATTTTTATATAGTTCCACGCACACTTTTCTTCTAACTTTCTCTCTGTTAAGGCTTAATGTCCACCCTTGGTTGGTGTGGTAGTTAAGAGTGGGGGCTACTGCCTCAGGTGTCGTCCTCATCACTTGAATGAGGTTTAAAATTACTAGATCCATCACCAATAGCCCTCATGTAACTGTATAGTGCGACGTTAAAATAACTTTTTCCTTCCTTCTTGAGTTGCTCGACAGCCCAGGGTGGGCATTGGCCTTCTCAAGAAGCCTTTTCCAGGCCAGCCTTCATCCTGCTGATGTTCTCCAATTCTTAGTTCTCAGAACTAGGAGATCTTTTTCTAGGCCATCAATCTATCTGGCTTGCCATTTCTTCGTGTGCCAATTGGTTGGGCATTGAAGACTTTTTTTAGTGGTGCGGTCTTCGTCCATTCTCACATCGTGACTTTCCCCATTTAATTCGTTCTACTTTGATGAAGTTAACGATGTCACATTCTTTATATAGAATAACTCACTGCCTCTAATACTCTCTCTCGCATTCCAATTCATTAAACAAAGCTAGACACAATTAAAGCCTTCTTATACTGTATTTAACAGCTATTAACCATGCCATTTGTTTCGAATAAATCGAAAGCCATCTTTAGAACGAATGAAATCCTCTTCCAGAAACGGCCGATCTTCCCACTTAAGCATTCACGCCCTGATGCTGAAAGCTCCTGAAAAAAGCCGACATGGCCAAAAGAGAGCGAGTGGATGTAATTCCCAGCGCAAATTACCCAGGCACCACCCTTTTGTGTGCAATTATACTCGAATTAGGGGACCGGCATGTGATCATCAACCTCCTCGAATAAAAGATCTTCCCTTTGGTGACCTTGTGCAAGACTTACCTGACGAAAGCATTAGGAAGAAGAGAAAGAGAAAAACTAAAGAAGCAGCAGCACCAGCAACCCGATTAAGCACGATTTTTTTTTTCTTTTCGTGCGCGTAATTTTTTCGCACGCCCCTGTTTCCGGTGCTATTATGTAAATGTTAGCAGGAGCAAATGGTGGGAGGGATATACCAGCTATCTTGGGATTAAACAAAACAAAAAAAATAATGACAAGAGATGCGGTGGGAATTTGTTTCCGGTGTTAACTACGTAATCGGCACCGTTGGCTCGAAAGTATGCCTTATGGGTTTCGTACGGGATGCAGAGTGGTTTAGTACTGGGCGGTTTTAAATGACTTAAATAAAATGGCTGCTTTGAATTGCAGGAAGCGTTACTTAAAATATCCAGGAGGAGTTTTTTTTTCTCATTAGTATGATATAATTTCAGTTGATTCTTTTTAGTTTACGCTACACTGGACATATACAGCAGGTTATTGATAAAACTGATGTCTCGGGACGATGTGACCTCATAATTAGGACAATATTTGAGTTTAATACTTTATTTTCTGTTCTTTCACGTTACATAGAATTATAAGAACTTCCTGAGACCGACCTATATTCATATGCACCATAATCCGATGATTCTGTCGGTTGATTGATCGTTTATCAACGTCGGACTGCGACGCTACATGGGCAGTGGTAGCCAAGTGGTCATGGTCAGGAACTCGTAGCCAATGTTGTCGAGTCTCAGATTCAAAACCTACTACCACAGAACCATTTAAACAATGATCAGATTGCTAGGTCTGTAAGAGGCTTGCACCTCTCTCTCGGGCACCTAGATGTGTGGGAGGTAGGGAAGAAACACTCGACATGATCCATTTAATCTGTTTATTTATCACACACACACAATGAAAAGACACAATTACAACTAATAATACTAAGAGAATGTCTCAATGTTAACCGCGAAAGTGGAACAACGAAGGTAAAACACGAACGATTAGGGGACTATCAAACTGGATCCTTACTTTAATACAGAATCTAACCTATCATCCGATTTAATCTACGAGTAATATCAATCAATCCCAGTGAACAATCGTCACTTTAAAACTTCCTTCTAATGATTTATTAATCCCAATAATTCAAATATGATACCTTCAGTAGCAATCTCACCTAATTCGAGTATATCTCCTCTCCTACTCTCTTATCAAGCTAGAAAACCTCGACTAGAAAAAGTAAGTTAATTTGAATATCACGATTTTCTTCTTCTGAAGGGTTGGTTGTGAATAACGCGAATTCATAGCCCAAAGATTTCCCAAGAGGGTTAATTGAAGAAACGCGTATAGATCCTCCACAAGTCTGTAAAGGATTGCAATATCGGACCAAAAGTTCAATACCGGTATTTGGAATTTTTTAGATCTTAATACCGGTATACTGGTTTTAATACCGGCAGTAGAAATTTTAGAAAGAAAAAGAAAACACGGTTTTTTTTATCTCCCAGTTTTATTAGAGCGTGAAAGTATCACAAAAAATAATTTGTAACTTATAAATTATAACAGAATATAAAGAATCACAGAAAAGTAGAGGAACATCTTATTTATTTAAATCACAAGAAAGTGTAAATATCCAAGTATTTACTTCTAAATCCCTCATCTTCATGCGGGAAACGTGCTTGAAGAAAAAGCAAAATAGAGGTGCAAAATGTCGCAATTTTACCTTTATTGTGGAAAATAATCACTTATTTTTCGCTGCAAGGTCTCTGACTCTCTTGAGCAGCAGTAGTTGAGTAGGACAGGACTCTGACTGCTGTTCGTACCACTCTATAGCTGTCTCTAACGCAGAAAACGCAGGATTTGATGGACCCTTGCTACTTTCGTTGTTGTTGTTGTCCTCGTCTTTATCCGTTTCATGGTCGACAGGATCGGATTCTTCTTGCACGGAAATCACAATCACGTCATCATTTAGCATTTGAAATCCACAGTCTTCTGCATCGCATACCATCCAGGTTTCTACATCTTCTTCATCGCATTCTTGAAATCTTGGGATCGATTGGACAAAGTCGGTAATCTCCTCCCTGTGGTCGTCATTGAAGTCCTTTTCGCCTTCTAAATCTGGCCACAGCTTATTCCATGCATTTTTCAGGTTCTGTCTTTTGAGAGAGTCCCTGCACTGTTCGAAAACGTATTCATGTACAGTACATGTAGTTGACGAAAAAAAAAACCGGTCCGGATAATAAATGTTCGGATAAACAACGTTCTACTGTATAATGTAAAGAACGGCATCGCTTGCGAACATTACGATTTTAACATATAAAATAAATACAACAAATAGTAAAATTAACGTATTATATATTCACAGATATAAATTAATTACACTTTTTTAAGCATGCGTTACGCTAAATTTGTAACACTATATGTACTCTCATTGCCATAAAAATTTATGCAGCAAGAAGTAAAAGTTTGATTGATGCAAATCTTGGCCTGAAGGTAAATGGTAGGCAGATATGTAAATGATTAAAAATGCAGAGTGATTATGCTTTGCGAAATGCCACCAGAGGGCATTGGTCTTCGTTCTTCTTAGATTATAAAACAGGTAAGCAGAGCTTGGTTAGATGTATTTAATTTATTGTAGAAACACGCTTTTTGACTAGAAATGTCATTATAACGCCATCGGAGACAATATGAGCAGCTGTCAGAGTTCGAGAGGGGAAGAATCGTAGGGATAATGGAAACCGGGTGATCTACTCGGAGAGTAACTCACGACCTAGGGAGTTCTGACTTTACTGTGAGGAGGTGTTGAAACTAGTCGACAAAAGAGAGGTCTGTTTTACGGTGAAGGACGACCACATCAGACCAATAGCAGATAAGACCGTCACATCAAATAACATGCACGAATAGCGCCAACTCTCTCGTTGACTACCATCCATGCACTGACAGCATCTTCACTACGGGCTTCTGTGTCAGACCGTATCATCGCAAAGCGCCTGGCTGAAAGACAGTTGCATTCACGACACTCTTGAGGATGATTATGTGCTCATTTATGTACTGCCATTGATACCCACTCAATGTCCCATGGCGTGATTTTGGAGTGATGCCACGCTGGAAGGAATTAGACTAAGAACTTGAAAGGGAGTACATAAAAAATGTCCAAAGAATTGTAGCTGTATATTAAGAGACGAGTACGTTAACCCGTTCAGGGCCATGATCCCATATATGTGATCACGCGTTTCTCTCTCTACGGCCCACGATATCATATATGCGATTGAGCTTTTCCTGCTCGTAGATCTATGATCACACCGGTGTGATCAGAGTTAGGAACTTTTTTATATTAATTTTTACAAGCACTCGATGGCGGTTAAAAAAACCTTTTTTTTTTTTTGAATAATGTTTCACAAAAATTTGAATTTCAATATGTGCTTTCGGCTCCGTGTTTTTCTTTTTTTTTAATTAGATCCGATATATTTCTTAATATAAACAACTGCATATGTTTAAATTTTTTGAGAGAATCGGACATTTAAAAGTTCGTGATCTATTGCTCTATGGATTTCTGTTTATATTTTGAATAAGTTGGATTAGTTTTCTAATATTTTCTGTATCCGTATACACAAATATATGGGGTTTTTGTCAATTTTTTTTGAAAGTGTATGTAATTTGGTTTTATTAAAATGAAAACATTTTCTTTAAATTCGCAATTGCAGAAACTATACACACAGACCTCATATGCACGGTGGAGACTTTGAACTGTCTTTATAACTAGTATTTGTAAATACTGTAGTTGATGTGTCCAATACGGTGTTCTCACCTTGCACCGGCTGCGACGTCATACTTTGTTTTCCATCTTTTTCTCTTAAACAATGCATCGTAGAGGTACAGCTCTTTGGACAGTGAAGTATCTAGCTGTGCAGAGTTTGGGTGTTATTTTTGGGACACCCTGTATGATGTTTGCCCACACGTCGCACTGTTTGCAATAAATAGTCCCCAAACTTGCAGATAAAATTAATTTTAGTATTTAAACAAAGTGAAAAAATTCATAATATATATATATATATATATATATTAGCGAAAATTTACTTAAAAAATGTTTCTGATAGTTGAAACGAATTCCTCTCTATTAGAAATAGTCTGCTTTAATGGAAAATCGATATCAGATCTGCTAATAGCAAAATTAGTGATAAATTATAGAGGGCCAGTAAATTACTATCAATTTCATAACTCTTAGTAAAATTAAGCAAAAATATATAAATAAAAACTAA